>JAUCMS010000052.1:8808758-8821561 GCA_032357445.1 Enteromius radiatus | reverse complement strand
TTATTAGTTGAAATGAGTAAACCAACAAAAGGGTTAATCTTTTTTTCTTTTATGTTGTCATTTATTCATGTTTTAATGTTAAGTTTGATAACATGTTATTCAAAATTTATATATAATTATATTAAGTTGTTAAAAACTCATTAATTCTTTAATATTTTTGTATTGTTGAGAATATTTTTTTTCTTAATTAAACCTGTATATTAAATTATTTTGGATGAATTGTTGTTTTGTTGTCTATTAGATATATATGTATATATGTAGGCAGGCGTTCATTAGCTGTCTATTTGATGTCTAGTCTATTCTGGGGCTATGTTTCGCCGTCTATTAGATTTTCACTGACAGCTCAATGACAACCTTATTTTAGCCTAGACGCTGATTCAATGTCTATTAGACGTTCAGATGTATTCGTTTAATAGTGGTCTAAATGATGTCTAGTCTATTCTACGGCTATGTTTAGACGTCTATTAGATTTTCACTGAGAGGCCACACTGACAACCGTATTTTAGCCTAGATGTCTGGGCTGTGTTTCAACAGATAATAGACGTTTTTTAGACCAAAAATTGCTTGCTGGGATACTATTTCTGAAAAAAGTCACATATGCTATTTCTGTTCCATTACAAACAGCTAAAGGTGTCCATTTAAAGATAGACTGGAATAACTGAATCTATCAGTTTAAAACATTGTTTTTCAGCTTTTTGAGTCATAATTGCCATGCTGTCAAATTAATTTGTTTCCTTTGAAAGGATATTGTGCCTGTGTTTTTCATAAATTCTGTTAAAAATGTGTATTTTATTTATTGCACTGGGACATTTTCCATCATGAATCACATGTTCTCATAAAAATGAGTTATGTTTCATTATTAACTTTTTCACTTAAATAAAAAATTATACTTTTTGACTATGCGAAATACTTTCAAACTTCTTTCAAACAGACATTCATCCATATAGTTGCTTTCTGTGTACAGCATTTGTTACATGCCGTCAATCCTTTTGTCGAAATCAAACAAAAATGCATTGCCATTTTCAGCACTTACAATGATATATTTGACAAGCTATAGACTTCTATGCACATTTTTTTCAATGTGTGCATATTCTAAAAGTGCTGTACATGTGCTGAGCAGAATGAAAACGTTCTTAATCATTAACAGCAGTTTTGTTTGCGAGAGCATCCAAGTTCTGCTTATATTTATTTTCTTTCTGTAGTTGCAGTTCATTTTCATTTCATATTTAATTTGTGTAAGAGCAAATGGTTTGCTCTTAGACATTTCTGAAGATTTAGCTTGTTCTGCTTTATGAGAACTAATGAGTATATCGACAGAGATGCTTGGAGAGGAACACACAGCATAAACACAACACATATCAAAATATTATGATGTCAAGAGACATTTTTTCCAGTTAATCCTTCCTTTGGCATTGACAATTGATTTATTTAGTCCATTACTTGTAAAACAGAAAACATCTCAAGGTTACATTTGTAACCCTAGTTCCTTGAAGGAACGAGACGCCACGTCGACAAGACGCTATGGGGAATGCCTCCACCATGATGGCTCTGAATTGTATGTGTAATCAGTCCATGGGTGAGATTGGGGAGATTGGTAGACCCACAGCGTTACAGATCTCCTGTAGAGACCCCAGATATCAGGGCCTTGGAGGCCATCACAGTCCCAGTTGAATGAGCCTTGACTCCTAGCAGTGGTGGGAGACCAGAGAACAGACAGCATCTCCAGGCACTTGATGTGCCATGTGAGATGGCGACCACTCCACAGACAGCGGGCTGAGCAGCCAGTCATGATCGCTCCCCAACCAGTGAGGGACGCATCTGTCGCTAGCATTATGCAAGGAGCTCCCAGCACCGGGCCCTGATGCAGGAACCAAGGTTTTCTCCACATTTCAAGGCATGCATGGCATGACACTTTGCTCATACGAAGGAGGTTTCCCCTCTGGGAAAAACCCCTGGTCCTGAGCCACCACTGTAGGGGTCTTATGTACAGCAGGCCAAGAGGTATCACGTTGGACGCAGCTGTCATCAGACCCAGCAATCTCTGAAACTGCATGACAGTGAGTGACTGGCCTTCTCTTACTCTTGTGACTGCAGTGAGGATCAACTTGATCCGAGCAGGTGTCATACGAGCCTGCATCGTGGTCGAATCCCACACCACACCAAGATACGTGGTTCTCTGTGCTGGAAAAAGCACACTTCTCTTGGCGTTCAGTCTCAACCCCAACCATTTCATATGAGCGAGGACGACATTTCGATGTCTAGTCATTTCGCTCACTGACTGTGCTAGAAACAGCCAGTCATTGATGTAATTGAGTATGTGGATGCCCTGGAGTCACAGAGGAGCCAGCACAGCATCCATATACTTCGTAAATGTGCGGGGTGAGAGTGCAAGGCCGAAAGAAAGAATTCAGTATTGGTACGCTTCGGCCCAGAACGCGAACCTCAGGAACTTCCTGTGTGAAAGATGGATGGACACGTGGAATTACACGTCTTTTAGATCTATTGTGACAAACCAGTCCTCAGACCTGATTTGAGACACAACCTGTTTGATGGTGAGCATCCTGAACTTCAGTTTCTTCACTGAGCAGTTCAGGAGCCTGAGATCTAAAATGGGCATCAGCCCTCCCTCCCTCCATCCTTCTTTTGAACTATGAAGTAACTATGAAAATTTCTTTCCCGGACCACATTGATGACCTCCTTACTCAATAGAGTATCTACTTCTCGTTTTATAACCAGAGCCTGATCGGGACCCACCAGTATGGACAGAACGCCTGCGAATTGAGGTGGAGGCAATCTAAACTGAATTTTTTAGACTCTCTTTACAGTATGCAGGACCCAATGAAACCCATTTGGCAGTCGATCTCCACTAAATAATCTATTAAGGGAATCAGTCTCTTGAGAGTGGCCTCTGGTATACAGAGAGCTGTTAGCTCGGTGCCCTGAAGCAGAGGACCGTCAGGGGACAACCGATCTAGCTGCTCTAGAGACCTCCAGAGGAGGTGGCGAGCCTCTCTTGAGCAGGCAACACTCAAACTGTGTGTATCCCCACCCGTAACATAGTTTGGGAAGGGAACAACACGGCCCGAAAAAGCTGGTCTTTTAATAAATTATTTAACGTACTGTAAAAGTGCTAAAAACAATCCTCCACAATCTAAAACTCACATACCAAAACCTTTCCAAATTTGTGATTTTTCAGGCTAGTTGTATGCCGCAACATCTCATTTGATCTCCGCCAGAAACATCTGGTTCCAGCATGCCACACACCTGCTTTCCATTCCCGGAGCAGACAAATACATTCTATTGTTTCACACAATCAGTTTTTCTCGCTAATTTGAGCACTGTTAGTCATGCTTCGTCAGAGATTCAATTTTTTAGTTTTTTTTTTTTACAATTTCCTGAAACTTTTAACTAGAAAAAGTATTGCAGATTAATCACAGCCTCTATTAGCTCTAACATGATTCTGTATCATTCTTTTGCAGTTCAGTGTGTTGCCTGTACTGTTTCAGTACTGCTATCTTAGGTTTCACCAAACTGCTAAGGGTGGACACCTGGATCCTGAATGTATGGGTTTGCAAAAACTGGTAAGTGCATTTTATTTGCAATTATGAAGCAACCAGTGTCTTTGAATAAATCCCACCATATATAGTTGTTCTCTACTAAACAAGTAGGCCTACAGAACAGAGCAGAGAAGAGTGCAGTACATTTAGATTGTCAAGTACATTGTATTTCATAGAGCACCAAAAAGCATTAATAATATAAGCTATTTAGAATCATATTTTCTAGCAAAATCGATATGACTTTAATTCTGTTTAGTAAAAGATTATATTATACATTGGAGTAAATGAAACACCAGTCCTTGCATTGAAATGCATGGGTTTAAAGGCCAAAGTATACTTTAATTTTAACGTTTTACAGTAAAGGCAGAAATGACATTAATTTTGCCAAATGTTAGTTCACTTCATTGTTTGTAATCTGTAGATCCAGCACATACAGAAGCAACTGAACATGGTATGCAAAGACAGCAAATGGCAGCAGTATTCAGAGTAATAAAAAACATATGCCCCTTACCCTGAAACTTAGCATGAATGAACAAATTTGTCAACGTTTTGTATTTTTTTTTTTTTATGAATTACAATGATGGCATTATGGTCAGCAGTATTAATTCAGAGTACTAAATATAAATATCCAAGAGCTGAAAGACGCATAATGATTTAATTATATTTTCATTTCTACAATGCACCAATCTTTCATATGAATCAAGCTATGTTATTTGAATCCCAGTTGTTTCAAAAAGGCAAACACAAAACTGTACTGTACAACATACTGCACTTCAGTATTGATAAAGTGCAGCAAATTCATCACATTAGCTCACAAATACACATTCTTTCTCTTTCTCAAACACACTTTCTATCAAACACACACAAAATACTGTAAGCACACATTTACATGAATTCAAAATCAAACTGATCATCAACTCCTTAAGGAAAAATTGGTCACTGCTCAACCAGCCAAAGCACTGAAAAAGTACTTTTTAAAGATTATATTAGTTCATTGTTCCAGCCAAGAAAAAACAAAACTTGTGTTCGTATTTCTGTTTGTGTTACTTAATTGTTACATAATAATAATAATAACACATCCCTCCTTGCCTCACCCCAATGTCCTCCACCATTTTGGAAAGTAATGATACTTTAAAATGGTGGAAGAATGGGTACTTATGTTATTTTTGTTTTCTTTGCACAAAAAAAGTATTCTTGTAGCGTCACAAAACTGAAGTTGAGTCACTGATGTCACATAAACTGTTTTACCGATGAATGAACTATGTTTCTGGACCTGGGAACATTTCAGTTATGTTGCTGTCTATGGAGGGTCAGATAGCTCTCTGATTTCATCCAACATATCTTAATTTGTGTTCCAAAGATGAACGAAGGTCTTCTGGGTTTGGAACAACATGAGGTTGAGTAACACTTTAATAACACCTGGACATCAGCTATTAATTTTTGGAAAGTCCATCAAGTTTTATACTTTGTCTCATGAAAGCACCAGTTTTTCCAAAGTAATACTCAGTTATGGTACCTTAGATCTAAGATTGTATACATGGGATCATGATGCCAACCAAAGAATGGAGATGTTGGTGCCTCCCTCATGAGTGATCTGGTTGATCCGGCCACGAATGCAGTCCAGAGAAACATAAATGGCAGTACCATTCTGCACTTCGAAAGAAGTTCTCAGCCCCACGCTGGCCCACTCACTACCTTCAGGCATATGACCACCCACCTGCTGTGCCAAGGATGTGGCCTGACCTCCATCTGTACCTTGCCGGTAAAGGGTCAGCTTGACCACATTGCAGGAGTGGATCAGCTTTAGGTTGAGTGCCACACTGATCGTTCCAGCCTCTGAAAACACAAAGTTCCTCTGAGCATGTGGCTCACCCGACCCAGCTAGTCGCATTTGGTCTGTATTCGGGCTCATCTGCCTAAAGAGTAGGGGTTTATTTCGTACTGCCCCAGAGGGTAAACTTGTTCTTGAGACAGTGGCTGTGAACATGGAGGAGACAGCGGTAGGGATCCATATCAAGCTTAACATACTAATCCCAGAACTATCACCAAAGTAGCGGATGTTGCACTGAGATGGGGCAACAATTTCGAAACTGAGCCAGTCTTTGCTGTCAACCTTTGTGGCCCCAGAAAGGGTGATGGAGGTGTCTCTGTAGTTAACGCCAGACTTGAAGGAGCGTAGCACCTCCTGGTTAGTGCCATTTCTGTTGACATAGGCAATCAGTGAGAAACCTTCTCGAATGCAAGAATGACCCATTGAATAGACGGCCTGTTGGAGTACAAATTTCACCACACCAGTCTCCATGAATCGCACCCCACGGCTGTCATGGGTCAGTGCCACTATGTAGGGATCAGAGACAGTGGCTATACGGAAGGTGGGACGATAGTTACTCTGGTGGTGGGTTGCTGTGGACATCTGAGCAGTCATGGCCACAGCGCCAGTGTCATGGGATAACCAGAGCAGGCTGAACGAAGCTCCTCCAAGCTCATATGCTTGAATATCTTTACTCTGGTTGCAGTATTGGTTGGGACTCTTCAGCACGAGTGTCAGAGTATGATTGGGTTCCACCTCAGCTGCTGCACTTACAGTCACACCCTGGAAGAACTTCCTTTCTGGTTGCTCAATTCGAACCCCGCTGAGGTCTCTATTCTCCTCTTCGCTGCCGTTTATCCGTATCCCGACTTGGAGAAAGTTCCTGCAGCTATGCTTTAGTGCAAAGTTGTAGTCTATCCAGAGCAGTCCATGTTGTTGGAGGTTGAGGTAATCATCATGGCTGGTCAGCAGGTTGTTTCCTGCTTTGCCACGAATATTGAGCTGTAGTCCTGGATAGATGGAAGTACTCTTTGACTTTGTCGGTGGTATGACAATGGAAGCTGTCCAAGTCTGCGAGAGCATGTTGTCAGACACAGTTCCACAAACAGCATCACTGGTGAAAGTACAAGGAATGCCAACAGGCTCGCCATCACAGTCTGAACAAGCCTGGCACTCTTGAAGTTCTTGATTGTAAAAGTACTCATGACCACACAGCCCTCCAGACATCTCCGTCTCAGAGACACCGAGACAACGAAACCCACCTGAAGAATGAAACAGAGAAGCCTGGTGAGGCCCAAGAGATCATTTAAGGGCAGGCATTGGGGTGGCATTAAAGGGTTAGTTCACTTGAAAATTAAACTTGGCGTATGTTTTACTCACCAAACATTCTAGTGGTATGTGTTTTTCTTCTTTCAGATGAATCCAATTGAAGTTATATAAAACAATTTCCCGGCCCCTCCAAGTCTTTCAATGGGAATGAGTGAGTGTGAAACAAAGCATGTGTATCCGTAATAAAATGTCCCTCACACGGCTCCAGGGGGTGAATAAAGGATCTAGTGAATCCATGCATTTTTGTAAGAAAATATCCATATTTCAAATATAATAAATATTTTTTCTCACTTTGGCTGACTGTGGTAAGTGGTAGATGTTCAGATGGATGCTGTAGAACACATGTATCACACGCACACCTCTGTAAAATGTAGGAGTAAAGGAAACAAAGATTCCTTACTGTAGCAAAGGAAAACCAGTCTTCTCTTGAACTCTCCACCATTTTTTGCTTTGTTTTGTTCTCTCTCCACGTTCATCACTAATCACACAATGCATAGATCTTACGCCATCCGTCGGGATGCCTTCCGCATATGACAGATACCGGAAGTAAGAGAAAAGTGTTTATTACGTTTGAAATATGGATATTTATCTTACAAAAATGCATGGATTTGCTACAGGAGCCATGTGAGGGATGTTTATTACATTTTATACACTTTATTTAATGTCTTCTGAACTGTTGACCACAAACACACATTTACTACCACTGAAAGGCTTGGAGGGGCCAGGACAATTTCCAGTATAACTCTGACTGGATTCGTCTGAAAGAAGAAAGTCACATACACCTAGGATGCCTTGAGGGTGAGTAAAAAACAGACTAGTTTTCATTTTTGAGTGAACTAACCCTAGGTTTTCTTTTTGCTTACCTGGGGTATTAAAACATTTTATTCGCTCTCCACACAGGCTTGGTAATTCTAAGCATTCATCCCTGTCCTGTTGATAGAGATTTGTTACTCAAAGACATGTTAAAGATTAACACATATAACTTGCTCTTCATTTAAATCTTATGTGTTGCATGCATAACGCAGTTGCTACCACATTGTCACCTGGCACGTCCTATCAGCAGTGGGGGAGCACTGTGACACCAGGAAGAATCCAGGGGGACACATAGTGCACCTTTCACACTGCGGTGGATCCTTCTGGAAGTCGCAGTATTCTTCAGGCCCACAAGCAATTTGACAGCCTAAAATTGGGTTCCCTGCATCTCCAACTACGTTCACCACTTTGGCATCCACATCTACCTTATGCACAGCATAGGACTTTTGCAGGTGACTACGTGCTTGGCTCTGAAGGCCGGCCAGGTGGCTTTCAAAATAGCTTTGCAGTTCTCCCTGCAAGCCTTGGAAGGAGAATTGCTTGACGGTCTCAGAAAGCAGACCGTACTGAGCCTTCACCACATTCATCTGTTCGTACATGCGGCGCTGCTGGTCGAGTATCTCACGCTGCTGGGAGAGGAGGGCCCCCTGCTGTTCCACCAGTCTTTGCTGCAAATCACGGATCACTACTTGCTGAGCTTGCAAAGCCTCCACCAGCTTCTCTTGTCCCTTTGCCAGCTGTAGATGAAGGATAAGTGCATCCTCGGCAGGGACCTCATTCTCTCCTAGTAAAATAAGGAAAGAGTAACTGTAACCCAGCAAGTACATAATTAGCTTTTAAGGAGAAAATACGGTGACGATTCCCAGTGTATTCCTTAACCCAAACCCCAGCATTTGGAAGATGGTTTGTTTCGTAAGGGGTCTCATTAAACATATACATTGCCATTAATAGTGGAATACATTGATTTTAGCAAATTGTAAATATATTTACGTTTAGATGAGAACCATTATTTGGGAGTAAATCGACACAGTTTAGGTAAACGTTATCAATATCTCTGAAGTTAATACAGCTTTTTGATATAAGTGCTATTTTTTCAAACTCAAGTGCTAAAACTATTTAAATCACATGGAAATGGATCAAAGTATTCTGCAATGTCTTGACAGTTGACTGCCAGCGGTTCTGCAGCTCTACCACTCTGTCTGGAGCCAAGCAGATGTGTATGTTTGCAATAATAGTTCTAGAGCCAGCTGTCAAATTCCCCTATTCATTGATGTATGGAAACTCCAGTACTGCTGTGAAAACTGAATAAAGTGTGAGTTTTATTAAGCCTGATAGTTTGTATACACTCCCCACTTTGTGGCATGCAGCTCATATTTTTCATAGAACACAGAGAGAATGCCTGTAAGTTTACTCAAATATCTCACACAAGCAAAAACAGGTCTGCATCCTTCTCCAATAAAGAGCATTACAGAGCTTTCCTCTGCATAGTTTGTACAAGTTGTCTTTGTGAAACTGTGATTTAATTATTTATAATGTATAATTTTGTATAAAATATTTTTATTCAAATATATTATGTAAAACTAAAATAATCAGGTCACTACATAAGGACTTGATTTATACCATGGAATTACCTTGGTTGACGACCAAAAACCTTGTGGTAATGTAGCATGGCTACTTTCCTTGTCCCTTGACCACAAAGTAGCTTTGTATAGTTTTAGCAATAGCCAATAACATTGTATGGGTCAAAATTATTGATTTTTTTTTCTTTGCCAAAAATCACTAGGATATTAAATATAGATGATTTCCCATTAAAATATTTTGTAAATTTCCTACCATAAATACATCAAAACTTTTTGCACCCTCAGATTCCAGATTTTCAAATAGTTGTATCTTGGCCAAATATAGTCATATCCTAACAAGCCATACATAAATGAAAAGGTTATTTATTTATACATGTATAAATGATGTATAAGTCTACTATAGCAACACAATAGCCTATACTTTAATTAAAAGAATAGTTCACCTAAAATTTTAAATTCTGTCATCATTTACTTACCCTTGTGTAGTTCCAAACCTGTATGAATTTCTTTGTTCTGCCGAACACGAAGGAAGGTTATTTTAAAAGAAATTGGTATACAGGCTGTGTTGGGTCACCACTGACTTCCATATTAGGAGAAAAATACTATGGGAATCAATGGTGACCCAAAACAGCCTGGTTACAAACTTTCTTCAAAAATAAGGATTGTCTTCGACAGAACAAAGAAATTCATATAGGTTTGGAACTACTCGAGGGTGAGTAAATGGTGACAGAATTTCATTTTTTGGGTGAACTATTCCTTTAAGTGTTATATACCAGTTTTGGAACAAGATACTTCAATTCAAGTTCAGAACAGCTGGAACCGCTGTTTCAATTCACCTGGTTTGATGTCACAAGTGAGCTGAATCCCTAGAGGATCCACACTTTCTGATGCGGGATATCCAATGTCCGGAAATTCCCCCAGAAACTGAGCGGCTCTGTCTGCCACATGGATGAGGGGAGGCTGGCTGGTCCCGAGCACACACCCGTCACCAGCACAGGCTCTCGGTCTGGGGTTCGGTCGTATCCTCGGAGGCAGACGGCACTCGATTCCTTTACATTCTCTGGTGTCGTTCATAGCATGATCTGGTCTTTGAGGCGTAACACAGTCTGCGCACGCAGGTCCAAAAACTCCAGCGACGCGCGTCTGGACGGTTTCCCTTGTTTGGTCTCCAGACCGCGCACGCTGGGACAGAAACGTTGCGTGATGTTCCGATGGAAAGCTGGAGGAAGCATGATGGTGATTTATTGATCTGCTCTGTGTTGTCGGATTATGCTGTCGCGGTGGTCTGGACGATCTGCCTCCCGGACAGTGTGATCCAGAGCAGGGTCTGGGGTCTCCAAAGTCCCCCGAGCGCGCATCGCGAAACGTGCATAATACATAGACCAGGAAAAAAAGCCAGTTTTTGGATGATGGCATTGTTTATTCACCTAAATAAAGAAAGTAACAATTATGACTCGTGAGGAACTACGCGTTTAAAAGAGTCAATTGACAGTACACACTACATACTAAAAGGGATAGAAAAATTTTTTTGTACATTCTCGAAGAGAAAATGTTTATAACTGCAGATAAACTCTATAAACAGAAAGATTATTTTACCTGCAGCTGTCTTCTGTTGGAATTTCAGTAAAAATACAAACAGCAGGAGGTCAGCATCTCTCCTCCACTGGAGTGTGTGTGCAGCCACTCTAAACACTTCTAAAGGAGAATGTCATGGGCTGTGTCTCAAAAATGAGTGAGCTCCCTATCTAGGCAACATTTTAGACACCATATGTACATGCAGCATTTTTAGGAATCATATTTGTGTGTATTTTAAGCATTACTGGAGTATATGCTGCATTTTTGGCCAAATCAAACATGCACATGCAACATTTTTGAGCATCGTGGAATGATTCTGCACCCATGTTACATTGCTATGTGTGCCAAAAATGCTGTTTAGGTATAGCTTGGTTTAGTTTTGAGACACAATCCATGGCATTCTCTTTCAGAAGTGTTTAGATAGAAAGGTTCTGCTCACCACAACATGTGTGCGTTTTTGCTCTGTGCTAATTAAACCCAAACATCCTGCATGCATCTACATTGTCCCAATGTTTCTAAAATGCCCAATAAATGTCCAAGCACCAGTTAATGTCTCAAAACTGCTGTACCTTCTAATCGTGGCTAAAAATGCTATCTAGTTAGGCAGCTCTCTAAGTTTAAGAACACAGCCCTTATGTGGCATTCCAAAGACTTAATTAGCATCAGGTTTCCCCAGACTGAGTTTAACCCCTCACTCTCCCTGTCTTTCATCTGTTTTCCATCTTTTAATGTTTCTCTCTTTTGTTTTGTGTGCCATGTTCAGCAATGTTCAGCTTGACACTTTTAACACCACTTTTACATGTAACATGAAAAGTGGTTCAGACAGAAAAAACTAAAATAATTAAATAAAAAGTATTGCCAAGCTCTGCCTATTTTAAACTAACTATACCCTCCAATATAGCGATTTGGCGACAGACAGGAGTTTAGCCAGTGCTGTGCAAGTTTGTAATAGAGGCGTCATTGTGGGTAATGGAAAGTTGTGTTATGATCAGTGTCACCTTTGTTTGTGGCCATGTCAGTTTTTTTAAAGATAGACAGGCTTTTGATTGTTTAAACAGCTGTTGTCTGTCATTCAGAATCTGTCAGGCAGAAGGAAAAGTCTTAAAGGGTCAAAGTTTATTTGCTAGAGTTCAGCCGGCCATACTACACACACATTTGAAAAGGAGAGATGGGACGGGAATCAAGAGCTCTTAATGGCTTATAACTAAAGAGCTTTCATTTGCATATTCATCATACGGTGCATTGGTTAATCTGTTTGGATATTTTTGAACAGTTCTATCATCATTCATTTTATTATTTGATCTCAGCAGACTTGTGCTATTGCTTGGACACATGCTTAGCATCACGATATAAACGTGTAAAGTTTGAGTTACTAAGACATTTTAATTAGGCTACAATGATGTTTTATGCTGTGAAATCTGTATTACCCATTATGTGGATGTAATGAACCACCAGAGTGTTTGATGGCACTGAATAATACAGACCTGTGTTAAACCAGAATAATGACTCAACTATGGCCTAATGGTTTTTAAAGACCGTGTCTCCTCACACCCCACCATATGGGCTTTTAGAGTCAATTGAGACCTAGTGTACTTTCTTGGAAAAGTACTGAAGTATGTCTGTTCATTATCAGATCAGTCCATGAGTCATGAGCCTAAGCTGTCATTTTATGCCAAAGGCACTCACCTCTCCAGCTGTTAGTAGTCTGCTTTCATTCTCTGCATTATATTTGTCAGTTAATAAATAGCTCACACACACACACACACACACACACACACATCCATACAAAGGAAATTTGCTAGTTTATTTTCAGGCACACAAAGTTGTGAAATGAAAGCTGTGTGTGTGTGTGTAATGAACAAATCCAAAAAGTTGTTTTACCTTTAATTAAGCAATTTATAGTCTATAATCCACAATAACGCTTCCTTCAGTGAAATACTCCCAGTTGTCCTCTCACATCAACACCCACTTATTAGCTTAGAACTTTTCTGGTTGTGCTTGATCAATGCATATTTCCCTTCTGATTCAGACGAGATGACTTTTTCAGTAGAGTAAACAAAACTACAACGTCTTAATTATTATGCACTGAAGTGCTCTGGATTTCTTGTGGTTTATCGTGATGTTTTTCCAGCTGTTCAG
>JAUCMS010000052.1:8793985-8808658 GCA_032357445.1 Enteromius radiatus | reverse complement strand
CGGGTTTGAGTCGTTCGTTCATCACGTGACAGCCCCGTAACGTTAACCTATGCAGCCTGAGCCGGAAACAGAATTGATTAGCTCGTCTCGTCGTCAAGTTTTTGAGTTTGAGTCTTTCATTCTTTTTTCACGTGATCACTTGACACTTAGCGGCTCAGTACCTGGAACAGGTGAATTAATAATTCCAATACAGAAACTATATGATGTTGCGCAAATGCGCATTCACGACTGAACGAATCACTCCCATGAGGCGACTCGTTCTTCCCGAGTCACATTAAAGATTTGTTCAAAATGAACGAATCATTCAAGAACAACCCATCACTATACAGTATGTGACCCTCCATAGACAGCATGACAACTGAAATTATCCAGGTCCAGAAACTTAGTGAATACATTGGTAAAAAAGGTCCAGTTTTAGAGAGTATCACAATGCATATATATGCGCACATATACACCCCTGGGCGTAAACAAAGCTGATTATGTTGAATACATTATAGCATGTGTATGAGTTGTGTTTTGGTACTCTCCAAAATAGCAGAAACAGAATTTTCATTTTGGGGTGATTTAACCCTTTAAATGTACTCAAGTCAAGTCAAATCACTTTATTTATATAGCGCTTTTAACAATACAGCAAAGCACTGAACATCATCAAATAGGAGAACAGAGTGATGGTAATGTACTGTATAATGTCGAGAATTAAACAATTTATTTATCAAATGCAGAGATGGTCTCTGCAGTCAAGACGACGATAATCACTAGAAATCAGGTGTCCCCAACTAATCAAGCCAGAGGCGACAGCGGCAAGGAACCAAAACCCCATCCGTGAGAGAATGGAGAAATAAATCTTGTGAGAACCAGGCTTAGTTGGGGCCAGTTCTCCTCTGGCCGGACACCCAGCACCTAATTTCCAGTTCTTTTTTAAACACATGTCAGATTGTGTAAAGGACTTACAGTAGTGTCTGTGTGCATCTGGTTTCAGTGATCTGTCCACGGAGCTCATCTACAGTAGGTGTTCTTGTCTCCGATGAACATAATCTCTATCTAAATGTACTGAAACTGTGTCCTTGCAGGACTTGTGCTAAGCAAATTTGAAGTTTGTATTGTCTTAGAAAAAATTCCCAAAGTGGCTAAATTGACCGCATCTATCTACATCCAGCTGCTTCCAACTCACCACAGCAACATGGACCAGAGATTGTTTACTCAGAATGGAAAGAAACATCAGTAATTCATTGTCTAGGCATGATTTAGTTACACTGTCCCTATTCTATCAGTTTAGCTGGAAAAAAGTAAGGAATTTTGGAATATTGCTGACTTTATAAATCCCAAAAAGTCATAGTCAGAGTCTTGTTTTGTTTTTATTCCCTTTCTTTTCATTTTGAAGCCATCTACAACTACAGTACGTTCTTTTTTGTCATCTAGTACCATAAGGACCTTTAACACCTAATGTTCCATTGCACAAAACATCCTTTACAGTGGAAGAAGCTTGTCTAGATTGTTGAAATGGTCTTCACATTAAGGGGTATTTTTGAAGAACTGTTCACTGAAAGGTTATTTGGGGAACTAAAACTTGTTCTTCTTGCTTTCCCAGTTTCAATATAAATTATGTCAACAATGAAGAAACCCCCTACAGTGAAGAGGTACATTTTCTTTCCAATTATATTTCCCTCTTTATTTGGATGAAGAATGAAAACCAAAACTAATACCCACTGCAATTAATATTTTTGGTCTCACTTTATACTAGGTGGCCTTACATCAAAAAATAAGTACAATGCACGTATTGTGTTCATATTATATTGCAAAACACTTTTGCTGCTATTGAGGTGGGATACGCTGTGGTTGCCGGAATTTGACTGTAAAAAATACAGTAAAAACATTTTATTTCATTAACTGATACAATGTTAATATACGAAAGAAATATAAGGAAAAAAAACAAAGAAAACCATCAAATTCAAACAAAATTTGAAATGCAATGCGGGGAATTCTGGGATTGTCAGTTTACATTTTTCCTGTAAATTTTACAGGAATTTACCGTTAACCATTTAACAGTTTTTTACTGTAAAAATCACAGCCATTTTTTTACAGTGTGGCGCAATATCATAAGACACAACATCCCATACACGATTTATGATGCAAATCTAAAGAAAGTGGATTTGTGTTGATTATTGTGATGATTTTATCAGCTGTTTGGACTCTCATCCTGACAGCACCCGTTCACTGCAGAGGATCAGTTGGAGAGCAAGTGATGTAATGCTAAATTAAAAGTCAGTTCTGATGAAGAAACGAACTCTTCTACATCTTGAATGGCCAAAATGTTCATTTTGGCTAAACTATTAATGATTTTCATAGTTCAGGCATGCAAAAATGCATCAGGCAGGTTTATAAAATGACTTGGCTTAATTTTATGTTGAAACGTATTGTTGCTGACAAAAAAAGCAAACAATGTCACTAATCATTAACCGAGAGGAACGCTTATAAATCATTGACCAATATGAAATCTACAGGCAAATAATAAACCAACAGTGGTTGGCTTGTCTCGTATGCAATCTCAGCTGTGCACTGGTATGCTGCTGCTTTTCAGCGTCACATGGAATGCAGAGACAGGTTCAGACCTGAACTTCCGTGTGAGGCAGGAAGTGAAGTGAAGTGTCAGTGACTAACATACAAGCGATACAGCTCAGCAGCCTGCTGCATGTGAGTTGGGGTTGTGTCTACCGTTAAACAGGAAAGAGAGGCATTTTACAGAAAACGTATTTATGATACCATCACATAGTTATTAAAACTGCCAAATAAACCAAGGTAAGTGATGTTTTTCCTCAAACAACTATTTTTAGGAGTAGGTTCAGTGTGATGTTGATTTTGTTCAAATATCTGACAATAATCAAGTAGCAAGATGATTCTGTAGTGCCTAGAATTAATCTAATTTCATTTTTTAAATTTGTTTTATTTTATTTTTATAAATGACTCATTTTAATGACTTTACTGATTGTTTTTCATGAAAAACAGAGTTAAAATGCTAGAGCAGATGTTGTATCTGTACCTGTATTTTTGTACTTATGCTGTCAGTATATTTGATTATTGATTAGGGTCCAGACATAATGACATGGGAACATATGCTTTTGACCAATTTGTTGTTTAAACTGGGCAGAAGGCACTGTGGAAAATAGCTTTTGTCTTCTGACTGGATTGTCAATTAATTCATGATATTGTTGTGACTGGTTACACGTTACATTGTTTAAAACGTCAAACAGAACAAATAACACCACACCCATATCAGTGTGATATTTGCTACACAATGATGTTTAATAGTTTTGGAATATCCAATCTGAAGACTAATAGTAGTTCAATTAATTATTAACGCTACGCTTAAAACATTGCCCTGGTTTCATTGTAGATGATTCAACAGTGCACCTTTTCATGTTGACTTAGAATAGATCATATATGTTATTTTTTGCTGTTTGGCGGTCCTCAGTTGTCCAGTATCTCTGTGAGTAATTATGACCATCACATTTGGAATAACACATGCTGTCAGCACTCTAAATGAGCAAATAACAATAATTTGTACAACAGTGACTGAAGGAATTAGAAAGTCGTCCACAAAAAGTCATACAGGAAAATCTGTACTCCTGCATGCATAAGTTTTAGCCTCAAGGCATACTTTTTTAGTCTCAGGCTCTACTTATGATAAAGAGGTTTAGGGTTTCAAGCATACCAGATCACAGGTTAAAGTATACAAGCTCTGTGACAGGAATCATAGAACGGTACACCAGCCGAACTAAAATACCGTGCTCAAGTGTTTGATGAAGAAACAAACAGGAGACTGTTTTTCTATCAGGTTACCCCAAAGTCAACAGTCCGTCTGGGTCTGTAATGACTGTTTTCCTCAGACTAAAATAACTACTAAGGAATGATAGCATCTCAGTGATTTTAAAAAACATTACTGCTACTCTGAGAACTGTGAAAACCAGCTGTTGAGATACATAGTTCTTTCCCAAATCATGGAACGCTGCAAAATAGATCCCTTTGAAGGTTTCTTGTGTCGCACATTAACATTTAATTCTGTGGTAAACGCTAACTAGGCCTGAGCCTCAAAAATGTCTAATTTAAAGGTCAAAATATTGAGTCTGTTCAGGAATTAACTCTAATGTGTTTCCTATAAAGCAGGTATTACTATTGCATTAAAATATATACTGCTATACACTGTAACTAATTGTGTACTTTCATGCGATACCAATTATTGTACCATAAATGTTGCAGCTTGTTGATGAGAGATGTGCTATCCTAGATATATATATATATATATATATATATATATATTTCTGTCATGACAACGCTCAGAGGGATTGGCATGGTAATCATAACAATGTTAACATATTTAGTCTTGGCGGAAGAGATCTGCTACGATACACAGAGACTTCACAACATACTGCTGAAAGTATGTAAGAAATACTGCTGTTGCACTTATAACTTACATTTAATATTTCCCATATAGCATACATGATCACATTATAGCAGATCTACACAGGTGGAGCTGAGGAAGGCGGAGGGTTTCTGCACTGCCAAACTGCTACAGCAAGCATTAGTCATATATTTGAAGAAGTTGAGCAGAGAGTTAATTGGCTACCGATATAGGAGAGAACCAATCAGCTGTGCCACGTGATACTGATGTCATTAGGTCAGACTGATTTAGACCTATATGTGTGTGTGTGTGGATTGACAATAAGCTAGTATATGAGTAAATGTACTTTTTAAACAGCAAATTATTGAAATGAAACATATCCATCAACAAAATTCAGAAATTTGTTATCCTTCAAGGTAAAAGCAGTTTGATTGCAGTATAACTATATATAACTTCCTCAATATTAAATTCAAAACACATGCAGCTGAGAAACAGACGGAAACATTGAGCTAATTTCTTTTACAGACCTGAAATCCTTCACAGATCCCATAACACTTACCAAAACAAATAAAAATGATTCTTGAAGCAATATACTGGAAACTAGATTAAACTGTATCTAGAATGTCTGATCTTCTGTTGCCTCAAATGTCTCAGATAACCAAAGATTTGTAAGGCTTTAACATGACTAATGATGAGCAGTTACATGTTTTAATTTCTTCTTGTATTGGTACATTAAATCTATGTGGTACAAATCGAGCAAAAACACATTTGCTTATATTTTAATGTGAATATACAATGATTCCTTTGCTTATCAGTTGTTTGGAAAATAATATATAAGAAGCACTGTACTGTGAGTTGCAGAGAGATAGTGTCATCTGTTTCCTGTTGGAAACTTCGATGCTTTCAACATCTTGTGAGGGGAAGTTGCTGTAACCACTTCCCCCTTGTATAGCAACGCACAAACAGCTCTCTGATTGGCTGCACGGCAGAGCTTCATTTAAACAAGAGGACGCAGTATTGTTCAACTCACAGGTGCTCGTAGACGCCACCAGTTTAGTTTTACATTGTTTAATTTAACCGAAGAGCTTGTTCTTTGTTGGAGTATAACAGCACAACTCATATTTGAATAAGGAATTACTTGTGCTGTGTTGTTGTGTCCTAGTAAAATATGAAAAATACTTAAAAACATGCATTTTTTAAATATAAAATTTGATTTAGGCTATATTTTATTCCAGAATATACGAAGATTGTAGACAGAAACAAAAGTTATAACATCGAAGCAGGGCTTGAATTCCATCTTCAGTATCTGCCCATCATCTTCTCAGACTGAAAAAAAATATGCTTATTTTTAATAAGCCACATGTAAAGGAATCATTAATGTCTGTGGCACAAACCATGCAATACGAGCTAGACGTCTATGTTTAAAAAGTGATAACATGTGCATTAATTCAAAGCAGTTGCACAAACAAATTGCTGAATGTGGGAGAATAAGAGGGAAGTAGGAGAGAATTGGGTATTTTGGACCAAGATTAACAGATAATGATTCTTTTATTATAGCTGAACTGCAGGCAGCTGAATAACCAGAAGCCAAGCTAACAGATCGTTATTTAAACTGGTTTATGTATTTTAATAGTGACAAAAGAAAAGTTTAAACTTATTTATTTACTTACTGCATCTCCTACAGTAGAACGAGATAGAGAATGATCTCTTAGCATGTAATTCATACTTTCTGTAATATTGTACTCTCAGGCAGTGCTGAGCGTTCATAGGCAGGATTCTGCATGTCTTGGCAAAGAGCGAGTTATGCAAGCCATTCGTTTATCTATAGCCTCTGGAAGGATATTGTGCAATATTTTTTTAACATGTGCACAGGTTCTACTATATTACCAATTACACTTGTTCGCTGTACAAAAAACAACAACAAAAAGGCAACATCCAGTTGATCAATTCTGTGCAGGAGTTACAAAACTACTTTAGCTGTCAGAATAGACTGATGACAGCCGATTAGATTTCCCCACTTTCGTATAAGATCTGGGGCTGGGGCTGGGTTCAGACCAAGATTTTCAAGTTCTGGCCCACAAATTGAAATTTTGGCTTTGATTTATTTGTTTATTTTTTTCAATGGAACACTTTTTTTTGGAAATGGACTCATCCTCCAAATCCCCCTGGGTTAATAAGCTGAGTTTTACCATTTTGGAATCTATTCGGCCGATCTCTGGGTTTGGCGATAGCTTTTTTAGCATAGCTTAGCATAGATCATTGTATCCAATTAGACCAGTAGCATCGCGTTCAAAAATGCCGCACCAGATGGGAACTATTTTCTGCAAGCTCTGCTTGATAACACTGCACCTGCTGCAGCCTTCCTTGATAATTACGCCGGAATGAGAGTATAGTTCCTAATCGTATCGGCCTAGAAAATTACAACTTTTCATTTTCCGCCGGTCTAAGTACACAATATAACTACAGAAGAGTTAAGTTTTGAATAGGAAAAATATTGAAACTTTTTGGTCATTTTTGAACGCAATGCTACTGGTTTAACTGGATTCAATCATCTATGCTAAGCTATGCTATAAGTGCTACCGCCAGACCCAGAGATTGACTGAATAGATTCCAAAAAGGTAAAACTCAACTTATTAACTCTGGCAGATGAGCCCATTTCCAAAAAAATAAAAAAAATAAAAAAAATTGGAGTGTTCCTTCAAACCACAATTATAATAATTAAATATTGTTGAACTGAATCAACACTGGACTGAATAATGACACTGAATCTGAATTCAAATATTCAGTTTCTGTTATTTTCTTGTTCATTGTTGAGAATCTGCTCTGAAACAATCAGTGAAAAAAAGATTCAGTGTCACTGGTGAATGGATAAATAACTGAGGAGAGGCTGTTCAGCTGAGAATGCTGACTCACACGTACAGTATGTACAGGAGTATGTGTGCATGCATGAATGTTCAGTGATTATCACAACGCAGGCTCATGAGACACATTGGTTTAACAGAGGAAGGATATAATAATGTGACAGTTTTATCTAAATCAATCAGAGGGTCATCTAAAATATGTCACAGGCCACCGGTTTAAGAGAACAATAAGTATAACTTATTTAACCCTTTGGTTTAGGGTTAGTTGCAGTCATACTTTATGACCTTAACTACTATGTACTTACATTTAAAGTAATCATTTGATACAATGCACTTATTGTGTACATGTACATGTTTTTACATCGTAGTTATATTTTTACCTGCATATAATTCATTTCTGTAATTACACTGTTGACCTATCCCTTACACCTTAATCTACCCTTAAACCTATCCATACCACCAAACCTGTCCCTAACCTGACCCGTATCCCACCTCAGTAGCAGCAGAGGTGTTCTGTAATACAATATGTAATTACATTTTTTGATGTAAGTACATAATAGTTAAGGTCACCTAATATGAAAAATGTCACCTTAGTTTACTTAATTATCCATCATTTACTATTATAATAGTAAGTACATGCAACATGCATCGCCTTAAAATAAAATGTTGAATGTTGCGAATGACCAAATTGCATCCATTATTTAAGAAAGCATATGTAATAATAAATAATACATGAAATTACACTGAAAATATATGTATTTATGTTTAATTATCAGAATGCATTTGTTAAAACTAGCACTGTATACATACTTCAATTTCTATGTTCGGTTTCTGTGCTTTGTCTTAAAGAGTTTTTCATACTTCTATTGCAAGACTTGTTCTAAAGATGCTGTATTCTTGTTGTAGATGGATGACATTGATGCCATGTTCAGCGACATGCTGCAGGAGATGGATCTCCTCACGCAGGTGTGTTTCTCACATTGTCATACTGGCTAATCAGTGCATTGAGTGCCTTTTTGTGTGCTTTTAGGTAAAAAAACAACATGAAATTTTAGATTCATAAAAAGTGAGAACATGGCTACTTCAATAGAACACAGCACTTATATCACATTCTAACAATTCACATATCATGCATTGAAATATTTATGCATAATTAGAGATGTTATAAGTCAGCTATTAACTGTATGAGCACAAAATAGGAAATAAAAGTGGAACAGCCATATACAAAAGTAATATACATATCACATTGGTATGTTAATAAGATGATAGTTCCTGTGCTGTTTGTTCTGGAGTTAAAACAATAGCTTCTATAATTGTCTTTCATATCTTGTTCCTCATTTGTTTTTTTCAAAGAGTTTGGGAGCAGAAGCAGAGCCTGGGCCGATGCCTGGACCTCCCTCCATTCCTGTCCCTCAGGAAATGAACTTTTCTATTGGTTTTACAGATCTAAATGGTAAACAATATTTCAGCCTAACATTTTCTCACAAGTGTATGCTATTCTACCAAGTAATTTCACCTAAAAGCCTCTTTTCATCAAAAGTTGCTTTTAAAGGGAATTAGTGATTAATTAACCATAAAATTGCTTGAAATTATGTCTGAGAGCAGCACGAAGATGCACAGATGGGGCTGTTTGAAAAATAAATACATATACTTTTGTAGTTGTCACGGAGCACAAAACATTAATTCATGTTTTATTAATTCCCTCCCTTGTTTTAGTTATATGCTTACTGCTCATTTGGAGATAAATTGTTTATTTGTGGCCACAATATATCTTGTGAGCAACATAATCTCATTGCAATTCATAAATATTTTACATTTTAGTGAATTGGTGGCTTATGTTTATACTTCATACTCTCCTTTGTAAATTTTCATATGTACTTACACTACACAAATGATGAGGCTGGGGTGGACATACGTTGTTATTATTATTATTGTAAGCTTATGTTTTGTATCATGCACACCTTAGATGCCTAATAAGATCATAGGTGGCCTTAACTACTATGTACTTACATCAAAAAATAAGTACAATGTACTTATTGTGGTCATATTGTATTTCAAAACACTTTTTTGTACGGCTAAGGTTAGGGACAGGTTTGGTGGTTTAAGGGTAGGTTTAGGTGTAAAAGGTTGGGGTCAACAGTGTAACTATGAAAGTAATTACAGAAGTAACGTCATATGTATTTTTAAAAGTGTAAGTACAATTTAAAAACATATATGTACTCAATAAGTGCATTGTATCAAACGATTAATTTAAATGTAAGTATATAATAGTTAAGGCCACTTAATATAAAGTGGGACCTAAGGTTGCAATATTGCACCTCTGTACTGTAGGTTGTCAACAATGAGACTTTTCTTTTTTTTTTTTTTCATATTGTGACTTTTAAAGAATCTCTGCATGGTCTGGAAGACAATGACTTGGATGCCTTGATGGCTGATCTGGTGGCAGATATCAGTGCGACGGAAGAAAAGTTTGCCACAGAAAGAGATACGGTTAAGGGGTCAGCTCCAGTTGCCCCAATACCCTCCCAGCCTCCGAGTAATTTTAGCCTTCAAGCACCAACTGACACCTCTAGACCTGCAACTTCCTCCAACTCCATTGCAGCTCCGCCCCCACCGCCCGCTTCCAAACCATCAAAAGTAAGTATCATTCTGAATGGTTTGCAAACCCTCAGGCCTCATGTGGTTAACACATACATAGCTGAAGGTTACAGGGTTTATTTTAACACAACCAGGCCAAACAACAGATGTGTGTTGATTGCAGTGAAAAACTGCAATAACTTTATGAAGTATGAATGTCTAGAATATCCATTTCTACTCAGCAGAGAGTCAGAGTAAACCTTGCATTTCCCATAAGTAGAGCCCTTTAACTTTTACCTTTGACCCTATGAAACCACAATCATTTTGTTTCACCTCAGGAAGAACTAGAGGAACAGATGAAAGCAGATAAGATCAAGCTTGCTTTGGAGAAGCTAAAGGAGGCCAAAGTGAAAAAGGTGAGAGATACAGTTGTACTTGCATGCATTTGAACGATGTCAAGTATATTATTTACTGCAGTCAGGCACTGCTCATGATGATTCATGCTAGCTTTGGCTATAACAGCTGGAGACTGTTTCTAAATCCATTTATCAAGAATGTGAGTCATTTAAATGCAGAAATATAGATGTTTTTCATGGCATTGTTTAATGCTGTGGGGTAGAAAATGCTGACTGCAATAGGTGATCTAGATGAGAGGACATCCACCACACAGATCCGTTTCTAGAAGAGTAATAACATCAGTCAGATCAGGGCATTCTGAAGCATACCTGCATCCTGCTGAATTTTATCAGACATCGTCCCTCTCATGGAAGCCCAAGGAGGTTAAATATAGTACATCTCTTAAGACATATCACAAACAGCATCTGTTTAATCTAAATGGTCTCCCCTAGACCATAGAATAAGTAAAAATTGGATTGGATTTTCCCATTTCAGATGCATAGATAATTGAAGAAGAGCATTTGAATAATAACACAATTTACTTTAAGGTTTGAAGTAGTCAGTTACCTCAAAACAGCAGCCAATCAGCAAACAAAACATATTCTTTGTTTAGGGTGATCAGTTGTGTCTGGATGCTAAGTTCACTGAATGCACAGTGAAGACACAGAAAGTTATCACAAGTAATAAATGGTTGGACTGTTTTATTTCTGACAGACTCATGTTATAAGGCAACAGGACAATGGATTTGAAACATTTGCTTTGCTGCATCCAGTGTAACAGTGTTAGAATATTGCAAAATATGTAAATAGTTACAATGTTTCACATTGGCTTGTCTAGTCATAATCTTAATCTTACCTCAACACATGCCCTCCAAGAACACCTCAATGCCCCTCTTCTCTGGACAGCCACTGGAGGCGGTGCTGCCGATGTTGAAAAATGCTGTCTTGGTCTTGACTTGGACTTGAAACTTTGCAGGTCTTGAATCAAGACTCAACTTTGTTTAGCCCTTTGTCTGGACTTCTTCAATTTTTTGCTTTGTCTTGGACTTAGCTATTTTCAGGCCTCTGTCATGACTCTGACTCAACACTTTTCAGGTCTTTGTCTTGACTCCGACTTGACCCTCTTCTAGTTTCTATCTTCACTCTGACTCTTTTCAGGTCTTTGTCGGAACTCAGACCCAACCATCTTCCGATTTCTGTCTTGACTCAGACAACACTCTTCAGGCTTTGACTCAGGTCTATATCTTAAATCAAACTCAGTTCTCTTCAGGTTTTTTGGCCTTGACACAGACTAAAACATTTTTAACTCATTTTTAACCTCTTTAACTCAACTTTTTTTTAAGTCTGCATTTTGACAAAGAATCAACCATCATCTTTAGATTTCTGCTGGATTCAGACTCAACACTTTTCAGGTCTTGGACTAGAATCAGACTCGACCATCTTCAGATCTGTGTCTTAACTTGGACTCAACCATCTACAGGTCTTGACTCTGACCTCTTTTGGTCTCATTTTTGACTCATACTTGTATACAGACTTATGTATACCGAGGTTATGAATATGTTTGTGTCTCATTAAGTATCATGACAAAGTTTCATGAAGACTAAACAGTCTCTTGAGTAATGAAAGAGCAAACCTTGAGAAATAATTGTTTGCAATTATATGGCTTATAGACGGTCGGATGAATTAACAGTCTTGTTTCTAAATAGTCTGGCTTAATGCCTACACTGAGTGATCTAAAGTTGGTTACTCAAAGTGGTTTACCTACAGTGTAAGGTATATGTTGTAACAATGATTACAGCAAAAAAACTGATTTAAAGCTGCAATGACAACTGAAACAATGTGGTCTGTTCAAAACACGACTAGAATCAAAATGAGACTGCTTTGAATACATTAAGCTACTTTAAATCTCTCTGAAAAGTTCATACGCCATTACAGAGCCAGTAGTTCCCTTTAAATGTGTTGTCACTTCCATCCATCTAATCTATTTCACAGAAAATATATCCATCTATAAGACCATTTATATCTCATCTTCCAGACATCTTTGCGTAGACTCTTGAAAAGACCGGCATGGCCTGTTGCCAGTGTGTGCTTATGCTAGTCTTCCCACTTAAAATATTTAGGTTTCAGCTAACTTTTGTTTAGCCAGAACTTCAACTTTAGTCCACTTTGCAGAATATTCCAACAACTGCAAAACTGGATGAAATCTTATGACAAACAACTATAAAGTATTACAACCGTTTACTTTGGTTTAAAGTGTTTTGGGGCATGCACAGACGTCACTAAGCTATGCCATAATTTCAAAAGCAGATGCAAACCACCACAAAAAACAAACAACAAGCAGTTATCTTGTTAACTAAGTTTAACCTTGTTATTTATGGTTTGTTGTGATAGCTGGTCGTGAAAGTGGAGATTACGGACGGCAGCTCAAAGACTCTTATGGTGGATGAGAGACAAACAGTCAGGGATGTGATGGACAACCTTTTTGAGAAGACCCATTGTGACTGCAACGTGGACTGGTCTGTGTGTGAGACCAACCCCGACTTACAGACTCGTGAGTATCATCCATGTACAAACAAACCTACATATTCATTCAGTTGTCATCAGCTGTATAAAGCTGGATTTTATGAAGATGATGAAGTGTGTTTTTACTGGCACGCTGACAGCCAGGCTCCAGTGAGCTCACAATACAGAGCTGACCTACCACTATACACATTCACTCTCATACACCAAACGACAGGTGGGTTTAATTTACTGCCCTAGACACCGTCACTCAACCTCCCTATCACGAGGAAATACAGTCCTTATGATTGAAATCCCCAATTTCTCTTTCTCCATCTGCTCGTAGGCTTCATCTGCAGCCATTACCATATGTTTGCTTTCTGGCTGCCAAATTTTAGATGAATAGACTGGATTTATCTTGTGTTTTATCCCTTTACTCCACAAGTGCACTTTAAGAAGTGCACTTGTGGAGTACTTCAAACTTAAAAATATATTTAAAAACAAAAATGGCACATGCAGATAAAATAAAAATGCCGCTTAAGTGTACTTAAACACATTTACTTAACACAATTTCAATGTTACAAAATGTAATAAATATAGTATTGAGAGTACTTTTTTTACAAGAGAAATGAACACATGGCATGGTGGAAACCAAAGGTTATAGTATAACAATTGGCACTTGAAAAACTTGCAATAAACCTATTTGTTTTTAAAAGTACTTCTATTGGCATTTCTCACTGAAAACGAACTGGTAATGCAATGCAACCAAAAGAACGTAACTCTCCAGGGTTAGCAACTGAGTCAAACTTTAATTGTGTTAAAGATCTTTGCGGCACCCAGGTTAATTTTAGAGAAGCATCATCTTCCCATGATGATATTTCCTACTGTGAATGAGTTATAATCATGAGGGGACATCTAAACAGCTCTGACACACAGATACTTGCGTACTCTATTGCAGTTTCTTGCTGTCTATATATACAGCTCTTCACCATCATCTACTCCTATCAAGTTGAGGGACACAGGAAATCATACATAGGCTCAGAGAAAATAGCTTCCATGTTATGCCTGTGAAGCAGACTCACACCATGGGTTTAATGCCAGTAACCACATCACACATCAGACCACCCATATAAGGGCTCTTCGTTAGTTTTTTATCAGTATATGTGATCTTTAACTGAGAATCTGGGAGGTTGCAGACAGTATATATATATATATATACCACAGTGTCTGGGTTGGCACCAATGCAATGTAAAGTATGCACAGTAATTTGCATAGTTTATTATAATTAGGAACATACATATTCACTATTAACAAAGAGGTTTCCCTGAATAAACTCCTAATTTGCTGCAATAGTTATGTTTATGTCTTGAATAGGGTTAGAGGATCTAGAACGTTTGTGCAGAATAAGGTATTAATGTGTGTGTGCTTTGCAAATACTAATGCAAATTTCTAATAAACAGCTAGTATGATAATAATATGCATGTTTTGTAAAGAGTTACCATAATAATTATTTCTGAAAACTGTTATTTTTGTTGCTTTCAGGGGATCTTAGGAGTGATTGCTCTACACTAAAACCATGCTAAGTTAACCGTTTAAAAAAGAAAACAGCTTACACCAGTTAGTTTCAGAGGAAGTTCTGCTCAATATTTCAGTTTGCTGCTTACTTACTTTTCAGCATTTCATGTTGTGTAATTCTCACACTTTACAGCACATTCAGGCAGCTGTTTCAAGCTGCCAAGGCCAAGTTTGAATAGGGAAATCCTAAAATCTGAAAAACTGCTAGCCATGCTAATATTAAAGAAAAAAATGTGTGTGTGCGCGTGAGCTTTCAACGTTTATTATTATCATTATCATTATTTATTATTGGTCCGGTTTCCCAGATAGGAATTAGATTAAGCCAGGACTAGACCTTTGCTAATTTAGGACATTTAAGAGTTTTTAGAAA
>JAUCMS010000052.1:8778288-8792885 GCA_032357445.1 Enteromius radiatus | reverse complement strand
TTGCTATTTAAATATGACAGGCTCATAACTTGTAAGACATTGGAAATGCAACTGCAAATGGACTTTGCTTTTTCATTCGAAATGTGTCAGTCAGTGTTTTGCATTATCGTTCAAGCAAACGATAATGCAAAATTTGCAATTGCATTTGAATTGTCACAGTTTATGCGTCCACATATGGAAAACGTAATTACAAATGCAAAAAGTCCGGGATATCATTCCATAGTGTTATCCTGTGAAATCCATCAAATCCGACTACCCAAAATGTGCAGATAGGTTCAGATTTTTTGGCAAAAGTAGTATATTCCAATCTTCAGAACCTGAACAATTGGAATGATAAAGAAAAAGCTGTATAAAATGGGTTCTAACTTATAAAATTGTATGCATTTATGAAACAGTACTACAATGTCCAAAACAGTCTCATTACAAAACTACTATGTATTCTGGCAAATCGGTGGCTAATATTCATTTGCATGTTTCCATACAAACGCCCAAGTGATGGTTACATTTAGGGGTAGACCTTCATACTTATTTCTTTCTCGACAAATCATACATTTTTGCATCTCACGTTGTGTGAATTCATATGAAATCACCATCTTGTAAAATAGCTACAATTTCCAATGAGATCAGGTCTCCACAACACTGTAAATAAAAAAAAGGTGGAGCAAACTTTGCATCAATCAGCTTCACCAGATTTTTGGGTTTTCACAACTTATTTTTGTAGAAGATTTTAGAGTTTTCTCAACTTTTTGTTGCACAAACTTCATAACACTACATAAAACTCAAAAATCTGCTGAACCTGGTTGACTCTGAAACTTTTTTTGTTTTTACAGTGTAGGTCCAAGTTCTGTTTATAGAAAAATGTGTGCACATCAATAATATTCAAACTGTGCTTTCCCATGCTACTATTGGTCTGGATTGCCATCATCAAGTCAATTTGCACTCTTCCTCAGAGGGACAATTTTCAAGAATCCAGAAACACGTTCCTCTCACCATCAGACATTTTTCCTTCTTCTAGATACTTGCAAACATACTGAAATCGAAGGCAACCTCTCAGCAGCAGCTGGTGTCAGGCTATCCTGCCTGAGGTCTCCCCTTAGTTAACCTGACCAAATCCACTTTATTTGTGTAAATCCTTTAACAACAAGAGTCTAATCCACTTCAGCTCCTGTCAAGCCTTGGCCAAAAATACAGAGAACTAAAGTGGGAAGAACCTACCTGCACAAGCATCATATAAGTCTCTAAAAAAAACCATGTCCTGATTTTAGCTCCACCAAAATAATCTCTAGTAATTAAGCATTAAACAAGCACAGATACTAGTGAAACTAACTCCTCGTTTCGACTTTCTGTAGTCAATCATGTTTGCATTGACATAAAAAGAACACTTTATACTTTAATACTATACTTAGTGGATTACAGCTGCAGCAAGACATGCACACATGATGTCAACTGACTGCAAATGCAATAGTAATTGTAATTTGGTATACAAATGAAGTATGAAGAATCAAAATGAGAGCTGAAATCAGTGTCTTGTGCTCAGGAAGCAGATGAGTGTCCTTTTAAGCTGATCTGTTCATTAGAGCACTGATGTAATTACAGGAGAAGACTTAAGCCCTAACAAACACCCGGCCTTAAAACTCAGCAAACCATGCGCTTGCAAAGGTGTGCAGACTTTATGCTACTGTAACAACAGTTTTGATTTTATTATATTTTTTTCACATATGGACAAAAATATATATAAAACCAAATCGAAGATATATGCAATACACTAATATAGCAATGTGCATGTATATGGTTGTAAAATATCTTTTAGCATGCTGAAATAGAACAATTATGAAGTAGAATAAGTTCACCTCAGAATTTCACATTCATAATCAAAAGCCATATGCAAAAAAATGTTTATGCAGCGTCATGCGAGATTTTTAGTAAGATTTTGATTTTACACAAAGGGTAGTTCACCCGTAAATGAAAACGCTGTCATCATTTACTCATCCTAAATGTTCCAAAACTGCATGACATGGAACATGAAGTAAGATATTTTGAAGACAATTCTTGAGATATATCTTCTTCTATAATGACAATTTTCGGGTGAGCTATACCTTTAACTGATATTGTGGGTAAATTATTACTGATATTACTGATCTGATTAGCTTCCTGATGTATTTACCGCACTGTTTTACATTTTTAAGTGAATAAAATAATTCCAAACGATGTCAAAGGATTAAACCGAGTTAGCAAAACACAAGCACTCCGGTCTGTTAGAAATAGTGCTGTGTAATCCATCGATATCTAAATCTGTCACTCTGTGGTTAATCGTATTTGTTCTTTTACTTTTTTGGAGCAACTGCGGTCTCTGAAGAGTTCATCTGTCCATCCATATGGCATCAGTCTCTTCCACCTGCTGCAGTGGGATGTCCTGTTAACCCACAAACACACACACACACACAGCCTTTCGGTTTGAGCATTGTTGGACCCTGTTGACCAACTGCAATAAACATTGATGCAATGCATCTATATAACAAATGACGTATATTTATTGAAGAGTAAGTTATGGTTTGTTTATTTATTTAGATGTAGAATCACTGACTTAACGAGAACATATTTATTAATTTTTTTGGGTGCCAAAAAGATCTCATATGTATTATATTCGATATATAACATGTCTAATAAACTGTATCAGCTTTAAAACCAACCCAATCCTGTGTGATTGATTATACTGTCATTGTTTTACTTTTTGAGTTGCATAAGATTACGTTACTGTTTAATTAAAAACCACTGATGAATATCAGAGCACTTTGTATAGCAGCAGAAACATTTAGCATCTTAAATAGAAAAGATAGTGCTCTACATACCTTTGTCTTTGATTAGTTTGTATCAAGAAGAGCAGAGCAATTTTGTGTGGTTATATTTTGACAGATGAATGAGTTATAAGTGCCTGATGTGCGAGTTAAAGTTTCACTTGTCTAATCAATGTTATTAACTGCACAAGTGTGCAAACAAGAACATCAGTTAGCGTCATTTACGCCAAAGCTGTCAACAGTAACCCAAGCATTACAGCCAAATGCAGATTGACAAGTAAAAAAAAAATTTAGTTTGATTGAATTTTCATTCGTCTGCTGAAGGTCTCTGAATTTTCCATATTTGATCAAATTAGAAGCTCGTCCTCACTGCTGGATGATACTGCAAGTTGAGAAACATGTATCTCTTGAGGACAACATATTCCTTGCATAATCCCACGGTGAACGGCCTTGACACACATGCATTACTGTCATCAGCTCTGTGTGTACGGGAAAAAACTACAGCAAACTTGACCCAGTCCTGACTGTAAGAGAAACTGGTGCTTTAGTTAAAAAGGTATGCATTTACAATTTTACAAATGACATGCATTTATAGTACATTGCAAAATTTTAATTACAAAGTTGTGGGGTCATTCTTAGGAAACTGTACCATTTGCCATTTGTGTCTTCGTGGCTTGCAAGTACATAATTAACATAATTCTGTCTTTTCAAATGAATTGGCTTAAATAATATTTTAGCAGGTGTTCAGTGTGGTTTTGGATCCCAAGGGATGTTGTTTTTTGTCATCATTTACTCACCCTCAAACTTGAGTTTCTTTCTTCCGTTGAGGTCCCCCAAACAGTACTAAATGAAGACCAACAGCTGTTTCCAACATCCTTCGAAATATCTTTAGTGTTCAGCCTGAAGAAAGAAACTCATTTAGGTTTGGAACAACTTTAGAGTGAGTAAAAAATTACACAAGTTTAATTTTGAGTGAATTATCATTTGCATTGTCTTGGGATTTTAAATGCACAAGGCTTGCTGAAGCTCTCAAGGTTTTATAAACCCAAGTCATGGAAGCTGATGTTTAAACAGATGTTCTCGTTTAATTTGGAATCAGGTTGTAACTAGAGATTTTTCAGTCTTTATCTCACCTTTTATAAGTCATTTAATTCTTATGATGTTTTACAGACAAATGTGGGGTAAATGCATCTATATATTATTCCTTATCTGTTGTTCCTGGTGAAAAGCCAATGGAACAAAAGCATGCACATCAGTCTCAAAAAGGGTGCTCCACCAAAAAAATTCAGTAGACAATATGGTACGAAGTCGGCAACACCTAAGCTCCAGAATTATCAAAAAAAAATCTTTATTAACTAATTAAAACCACTCTGGCATCTCAAGTGTGACTTTTCGAGCACACAGGCTGATGAAGAGGAGGTCTGATGAAGAGCCTGTGTGCTCGAAACGTCACACTTGAGATGCCAGGGCTGTTTTAATTAGTTAATAAAGATTTTTTTTTTTTTTTGATAATTTTGGAGCTTAGATGTTGCCAACTTTGTACCATAGTGTCTCCTGGTGAAATCTTACAAATTATAAAAAGTGGTTAGCTTATTAATAATTGTATTAATAAAGCTTATTAAAGGCCCATTTAAAACTGATTCATTATTACTATCATTGTAATATACATTTCAGTGTCCCAGTTGCCAAAAAGTATTTTTTCGTATTATAATTTGCCTCAAATTACTGTAACATATTATTCATTTGGTACTGTTTATTTAACATGATTTTGAAAGATGAAAGATGAATTCTTGATGTTAATAAATGTTCATGGCCATGTTACTTTAGTCTGATATGGGAAAACATGAAATCTTGACAGACCTGCAGAAAAACCCTTTCAAATAAAATTACCTTATTGTTTTTTCCCCCCAAAAGTTTGCTCAGGCACAACGGTAACGTTTCCTGACAGATTCCTCAAAAGGCAGTCGTGATTTAACTTTAAAGCCTGTAAAAGCCTTCAAGACTCCTTTATGACTTTTCTATTTTTATATTACGTATCTAACCGTAAGATTAGATTTCTTCCTTCCCTTATGCGGTTCTCGCTGTGTGCTAAAAGAGTCTAATGCAATGGTAATCTATAATATAAATTAAACAATCCAGGCTTTATTTCCAAACATTTCAAGCACAAGTTGAAACAGCTTACGTCCAAGTGATGTTCTGGCCATGTGCTGAGCGCCCTCTGCTGTTCACTATCAGAGAAATGCACAATCATAGATGGGCTCGTTTGACTTCGAAATGAGGATCATGTACAGGCACTATCCTGGCGAACTTGCAGGGTGATCACACTAAGCAAATACTGCTCTGCTTTGAGGAATCGATCACCGTAATTTGGACGGTAAACCACTTTGACCCGCGAGAGTGTTACGTTATCTCCTCAACACAAACACCATCTGTCACTGCCAGGCCTTTCTGTTTCCCTCGACTCTATTCTATCATTATACAATGTCTGAATCTCACTGGCCATCTGAGTGGGTCACTCGGGTGAAGCCAGACAGACTAAACACGCCGTGAGTCATTATTTCCGGTGAAGGAGCTGGTCTCGATTACCTGAAATCATGGTTCGGTGCTCGGTTTTCCTCTCATGTTCAAGCGATCGCTGATTTGTGCAGTGCATGAGAATGTCTCGGTTGAAAACTCACTCTTATGAGCTCAGATTGCCTGACTTTAGCATGAAAATGATGTAACACCATTTGGAATAATGTTGTCTTTCTTTTTCTGCCCGGATGTATGGAGTGCCTATATGAGGACATAGCAATGGAAAAAATACGAGATCAGGGGGGAAATTTTATTTTTATGATTTTGTATTCTCAAAAATATTACATTAGAGAACATTATATCGCAAAACGTTTGTGTTCCCTCGCAAAAGTATTGCATTACTGAGTAATTTAGCATTTTCTCGTAATGCATTTGTGCTTTCAAAGAATTGGTGATGGAAATAATATAAACTAGAGGGTTAGACTATATTTGAGTGCTTGTACAAATGAATGCTAAGTTTAGAAGCATAATACTTCTACAAAGTTATTTTTTCTTTTCTTTTTTCCTTGTTTAGACTCCAAAAACGTAAACAGATTTGATTTATAACATGCCCGATTTTTTATTTTATTTTTATTTTTTTGCTTGTGTGACCAAAAAAAGTGATTTATCAAAGAAGAGTCATGCATGCTGTTTTACGCTTTTAACATAAAAATAATAGCTAAATAATAATAATTCACGTGGCATTGACAAATATTCAGACACAGATTTGTGCATGTCTGCTAATATTTAGGCTAGTTGATGACTCATGTGAATGAAGGATGAAATGATGGCTCGATGAGCGCGGAACGATTCCAAACCGCTTTTGGAATTTTAACCAAACGAGAGCCACATCTCATAAAACAAAGATCTTAGAAAAATAGCGGGATTATAGGGATTTATTTAAATTAGAGATTAATTTCAATTACAGCAGAATATACTCCATTTATTTGACTCAGTAGAGAACAGTCCACAGAAGAACCCAAAACGAACAAATAAAACCATGTGAAAATTGAACAGATTCCACCAGTTCCACCGCATGCATGCTAATGGAGAGGGTAATTATCATCATCGCTGTCGGTGATTCATCCAGGGAACATTTGCTGTGGTTGACCACGTTTGTTTTGAAAGGGAACAGTGAGGAGACCCACAATCAGTGCTGAGAGATGCTGCACACGTACTCATTACACTCAGTGAGTATGATTATGTCCATGTATACAAACGTACGTTTCAACGATCTGTAGCCATAAACATTTGGACAGAGGCAAAATGTGGCACTGAGGCTTCAACCAGCTTATTGTGTCTGGAAGAACAAAAGATAAGGTGCTAAAAATTGAAATTCACGTCTGTGAAGTCATGCTTTTGTAAGAAATATATTTTAAAGGCTCACTGGGTTTCTGTAGGCTTTATAAGAACGTTTAAGACTAACTAGAACAGTTTTAAAACCATGTAAAGAAAACGCAGTGATACTTCTAACTAATTTCAATTATTAAATTTAGGGTTTGAATAGCTCTGCTCCAAACCATATGACAAAAACTTTCCCGTGCAAAAGATTCCCAAATCAAGGTACAAATGTGACACAAGTCTTGTTTTCTGATCAAAATGAAGCAAGTTTACAAAATAAGAATAAAAATACTTGCCAATGGGTCTCAGAAAAAATATTAATTCAAAGTGAAAACAAGTTTTTATTTCCCACTGACAAGTATTTGTAATAAAATCACTTCATTTTAAGATTTAAATGAACAGTTCATATCTCAAGTAAATGTATTCAACACTAAAAAATGCTATAAAAACCTATTAAATGGTTAATAGTAAATTCCTGTCAAATTTACAGGAAAAAAATAATTCCCATAATTCCCTGCATTTCATTTCAAATTTTGAAAGTTTGAATTTTATTATATAAAATATAATATATATTTTATTATATATATTTTTTTTTTATTATTTCTTAGTTTTTTCTGATCAGTTATGTTGATTAGGGTTGTGTGTTACATGTTGTTAAATTAATGTTTCCTGCACATTTCATGGTGGTGATTAGTGTTTATGTGAATGACACTGAGCACATTCTAACTGTCATATTTAAAAGCTGCTTGTGATTAGTGATGGGATGTTCGGATCACTTTACCGACTCAGACCTTTGAGTCTCATTCAGCAAAATGAATGAATCTTTTTTCGAGTATAATTAAAATAGTTCAAAATGTAATTAAAATGTTACCCGTTTCCTCCCTAACACATCTACTGCTTACACAAACGTTGATCACACTACAAACAAGACAAAACTATAATGCTATAAGAAACAGAAAAGATTAATTCATTGTTTAACTGGGTCTTTAATCTATGATTCGCTCACCTCGCCTCTGACAAGTTTTCAGATTCAAGCCGTTCGTTCATCACGTGACAGCCCCGTAACGTTAACCTATATGCAGTCTGAGCCGGAAACAGAATTGATTAGCTCGTCTCTCGAGTCTTCGGGTTTGAGTCGTTCGTTCTTTTGTAACATGACAACTTGACACGTACCGGCTCAGTACCCGGAACAGATTAATCAATAATTCCAATACAGAAACTATATGATGTTGCACAAATGCGCATGCGCGACTGAACGAATCACTCCCACGAGACGACTCGTTCTTCCCGAGTCACATTAAAGATTCGTTCAAGAACGACCCATCACTACTGTTTATTTGTACTAATAAAGCATTTATTAATGCCTTCTACATCTTTTAATCTTACACACATAAACTTAGGCTACACAAACTCAACTTGTAACTAGTAATACACAGCAAATTAGGAGTTTATTGAGGCAAATGTCATAGTTAAGAGTGAGAATTAAACAACTAAAGTCTGACAATTAAACGTAACACTAAAAAGTAGATACTTTCTCTTTTCTTTGCTTGTAACAACTGTGACATTTCTAACACCAAAAACGACTTTGACTTCTCTATTCTTGTGCCCTGTAAGTTCACTGAAAATGGAACAGAAATTAGAAAAACAGTTAATCTCAGCACAATAACAGTTTTAATGGTAGACATCTAAATGTGCAGAAAGAGCCGTACTTTGAATACTTGATTAATTATTGAAATTCTGAATGCTATATTAAGTGAATTCCAATTTCTTTTACAGAATTTTTATATGTGGAAAAAGGATAAGAAATCTCTCAAGGACATGAAAGACAAAGACAAAGAACAGCTTCTGGAGGTGCGTCTGGCTACAACTTTGATATAACTGAAAGGCTTCATCTAAAGATAAAGATGAAGACATTTATCAAAAGGAATGTGATGGTTTCATATTTAACATCCTAACCGAACCCTCTTGATATGCAAGTAATGCAGGTCTTAACAAGTCTGATCCAAAGAAGAAAATTTCAACATTTTCTCGCCCTCATGTCATGTGTGTGTTCTGCAGAAATGTATATATAACAACGTGAGTGCAAGTGAAGTCTTCGTGTCTGGTTCTGTATTTCTGGGTGTAGGAGAACTTCTGTGGAGCCTCTGTCATTGTGCCTGACCTGGAGGGTGTTCTGTATATGAAGGAGGATGGCAAGAAATCCTGGAAACAGCGCTACTTCCTGCTGCGGGCCTCTGGATTGTATTACTCACCCAAAGGCAAGACAAAGGTCAGCTCAGGCAATCCAGACAGTAAAACATAGTGTATTTTAACCAGACAGAAGAAATCCTTACTCATTAAACTCAACGTACATTGCATTGCTATAGACCTAAATAATAACTGGCTGGGTGAAAAGGTCAAGCAACTAAATTTCAGTGAGTAATGGGTTTTTCTGTCTTCATCAGGCTTCCCGGGATCTTGTGTGCTTGGTGCAGTTTGATAATGTCAATGTCTACTACTGCGAAGAATACAGAGTCAAATACAAAGCACCAACAGACCACTGCTTCATTCTTAAGGTACGGTTTCAGCCGCGTCCTTCTGAAAAAGAATTGAATGTGCACTTTTAATGCACTTGAACTCTTAAAATCACACAATCACATCTACAACATATTATAATAAATATATATTATTAAATCTGTGATTGCAGATAGTATAAAATTAGGAAATTAGCAGTAGAAAGAGAGTCAAAAGAACTAGGGTGGTGGTGCTTTTTTGGTGGAGTTTTTGAGGTGTTTACTAACGTGAAATCAAGCTGGAAAAAGTCTGTTTTCATTCAGTGGATAATGCAAAGAAATTGTGCTTCTGGACTTTGAGGCCTAAAGAAAACCCTTGTTATTTCTGCCGAAAATGCTGTTTTATCAGCAGTAGTCACGGACATGAAAGCAGACATAAAAGACGTGAGGCTTATACCACCAGAAGCTGTAAATCACATACCTCTAAAAGCATCCATTTCCCCTTGAGATAACAAGGAGTGGTGCAATTGTGTGACCGGGTCAGAGGTTTGAAGATGACCTTACTGCAACCCTTCAAAATGCTCCACTGATCCAAAACTACATCCCCAAATGAAATTCCTATTTAATTACTATTGTAGTAAAAATAGCAGACCTCCGTCCCTGGCCAGTGTTAAGCGGCAACCTGAGCTTTTTAAGTCACGTGCCATAATAACAAGGGACCTTTAGGTACTGCCGGCAGAAGGGCATTTATCTGATATTTATGCACCATAAATCTGCTTGGCTCTCTTTTATACACTCCCACTAAAAGAAAACTACTAAAGCTGGTAGGTGTAACTTCCAAACCCATGGGCTACTAAACACAAATTGTGCAATAATTATTTAAAGGTGTGTCTCCTGTATTCCCTCTGCTTTAACATATACTAATTAACTAAATTACTACCCTCAAAGATAAAAGCCGATGTGTTGCATTTGAACTTCCAGAATGCAGGAAGTGGTTGGGGAAGCATCTTTTCCTGTTTAGTGAGCATGGATGAGAGCTGACATTAGCTGTAGAAACACAAAACATAGGGAGATGGGGGTCTGAAGATTCCCAAAAGGTGAATATTTTTTAGGCAGCAAGGCAAGTAGCGTTCAATAAGTATTTCATACAAAAACATCTCTGAATGCTACATTTTGTGCAAAGCTTATTTATAGAGACATGGAAATCTATGTGTAATTTATAATAAATATTTATAATAAATTAAATTTCTAAATACATCTATTTTCAGATATCTTACATGCATTCCAAAAATTAGATCCACATTCTAAAAATCTATCAGATGTTTCCTTACGAAATTATAGCGGAGATACATATAATAAGAACTACAGAGGTCCTAAAAGCGAGCTCTGTGGCACTCACCACTACCTTATCTATATTTAGTTCACACAGCATGGTTACATATTGTTACATTGTAATAATAAAAAAAAAAAACAGGTTCACTGACATGCTAAACGTTTTCTAAGAAAGCATGACAAATGGTGTTTCGGGCTAAAAGCGAGGGTTGTGTGCATTTTAAGTTAGTCAAGCAATTGGGAAATAAAATGCATGATAAGATGCAATACATGAAGCATATCTAAAGATAGCGACTCCGCTCCAGCAGAAAAGGACATGCAATTTCCTAATTCCACGACTAATCCTAAAGTATGACATTAGAGGGGTGTTTGCAATTCAAATTGTGATTTAATTGTGCCATCTACTGTCTCTGCTATGCAACTGCAGTAATATATGTAGGCAACACCAAGTGTCTATTTGACATGAACTAACTTCGAATACCCTTAATAACTTGTAACCAAACTTAAGAGAAAACACAAAAATTGTTTGTTCAGGAAAATTAGATTACAAAAAAATTTGACTACAGCAAGAAGATCTTAAAGATGCAACATCAGACAAATAATTTGTAAGATTGTAATAACCAACTTAAGTGTTAGTAGGTATGTTGTCAGATTGCACAGTGGTTGATATGGTTACTGTTGTCTGTTTTTCAGCATCCTCAGATTCAAAAAGAATCACAGTACATTAAGTTTCTGTGTTGTGATGATAAGTGGACCATGACTCTGTGGGTGACTGGGATACGCATCGCAAAGGTGAGTGGAAACCATGCCACAAAGCAGACATTTGTAAATGTTTATACAGTAGATGATGATAAATGCAAAGAAGACATAAAGCACTGGTTACCAATATTCAAAACACCTGCTTTTGTGCTCAACAGAAGAAGAAAGAAAAAAAGCATACAGATATTGGTAGTCGATGACATAACTTCATTTTGAGAACAATCCCTTTAAGTTCTTGTAATAATGGTATCGTTTTGTAATGATTTCTTTCATAGTATGGTAAGCTGTTATATGACAACTACAAGGCTGCTGTGAGGAAAGCTGCAGGCACTGCATCGTGGGCTAACCGTACTCTCCAGGCCTCCTCCGGAGCATCAACACCCTCCCCTACACCTAAAGGTAGGCATAATAGATAATAGCTCAACAGATAACAATCTTGCTATATTAACATGTTAAATGATTTTGAGGACATTTAAAAAAAGGTTTGTATATATATCTTTCAGCCAAAGCTGCAAATGGACATGCTCCTCAGCCTGCAGTGGACACCAAGGTACTGCTCAATCTCTCAGCTGCTTTAGTAATAAAGAACATGGTTTAAACGAATGCGCTTGTCAGTATAGGGTCCTATTCTCCCTATATCCCTCTATTATATTCTGCATCCCTCATCCAACCAATACATAAACTTAACAACTGCCTTACTGACTATAACTATAGTAAAATGTCATAGTTAATGGTTTGTTAACAGTGATAAATGGATTATATTATCTTATTAGAGAGGTTCTTGACCTTTTATTGTATTTTCTGCAGGGGTAGATAAAAAGTATAAAAGTATAAACTAAGTGCACATATATGGTTCCTTGAGAGCTGTCTTGTAATGTCATGATTTATCCTGCTAAATGTTATTTTTGGTTTGTTTTTGAAGGGTCCTGGCAACCAAACATCTTTTCCACCACCACCTCCACCTTCGATGGAAATCCTGCCTCCTCCACCACCTGACCCCATGTTGCCTCCTCCTCCTGCTCCTTCCAGCACAAAGAAAGTCAACAGCTTTCCTACTCCACCTAAATTGCCACAATCCTCCTTCCCGCCTCCACCCATGGATGACCTGCCTCCTCCACCACCTCCTCCAGAAGATGCAGAGCTGCCCCCTGACTTCCTGCCTCCACCACCACCTAGTTTGACATCTTACAGCGGAGAAGCGCTCCCTCCACCACCTCCAGACCCTACTGAGTCTCTTCCACCACCTCCCCCTGCTCTACAAAACTTTACGCCTGCAGGTGGAGCACCGCCACCACCTCCACCGCCGCCTCCACCCCCAGCCCCCGCACTAGCTGCCCAAAAACCTACCGACTCCATCAGAAAAGTGGGTCCACCTCCACCAAAGAGGACTACACCTCAACTAACAGCGCCGTCAGGTGGCGACTTGATGTCAGAACTAATGACAGCAATGCAGAAAAAACGCAGTCAACAATGAACTTGACAGAGCTAATTGACCTGTTTTTACAGTTGGACTGAGGAACTGATCTCCAACCTGTTTTTGATGAGGACACACTGGATCTATTTTTTTGTTGATTGATGTTTAATGTTTTAAATTTACCACAAAACTTGTACAGTAAAAATACTTTTGTGCAACTGCTTACATCAAATGTATGTATCACAATAATGCTATATCATCATTGCTAATGTCAATAAATATGGTCTGAACCATATTTATGAAGTTGAACTGTTAAACAGATTCTGGCAGGCCTTATTAAAAACATTTTTTTTTTATTATCTTTATTAAATATGCTTGTGTAGAACTGCAGGATGTTGTGATGCAAATGAATGTTTAAGTTATGCTTACATTGACAAAATAGATTAGGAAGAACAGCTGACCCTCAGCTCCTGAGCCCAGGATGGAGGTTTACTGGAGTATCCGGCTCTCTCAGCCTCCACCTGCTCCACAAACGGCTCTGTTAGAGTCTTCTGCAACAGCGACACCTATAAATACATCATACGAAATCCTATCACAAATGGAAAAATTACAGTCTGCCCTAAAAAAGACACCCTACAAGACCACCCATCTCCCATGCTACAGTTAGCAAACTGCTTGCTAAGTTTAGTGAAACTGGTTCAGTTTTGGATTCGTCAAAATGGTGTGCTTGTCTGACCTTCAGTGTATTTCAATGTAACAAATTACAGTAAAAGTTCATCACATACCTCTGAAAAGTCATTTTTCTCTGCTTTTCTGATAGCAGATTCAGCCATCCAGTTCCTCAGTACATACCTTGGGTTGACCCCTGAACAATAGAAACAAGCACACATAACATTACCATTCAAAGGTTAGCATCAATAATTGAATTAATGCTAACAGTAATAGTGCTGACAATTCAAATATTTCTAATAATATTTAACTTTATTACTGTTTTTACTTCTGGTCAAACAAATGCAGCCTTGGTGAGCAAATAAGACTTCTATCAATAGCAAACCTTTGAATGGTACTTTGCCATATACACCACAGACCAAAAATACCTTGCATTCTGTGCTGACGTGCTGCATCGGAGTCACTTTTCATCCTTTAAGAGATGATTAAAACATTACATTCATTTCAATGCTCTGTATGCGAGTGTAGATTGCAGCAATGCTACCTTGACAGACGCTTTAAATACAGCTGAACCCAGTCTCTGAAATACTCATGTGATGAGAGGTCTGACAGAGCCCACATTGACTGTTAAGAAGACACAGTCACAGTTAATGGACTGAAATCATGATTATGGATATTACAGCTGCTGTGGGTGTGAATGGAGAGGAACTGTACCAGAGGAATGGATCCCGTCTGAAGCTGGGACACAGTGACTTCACTCAGCTGTCTGAAAGTCATGGTAAAGTCTGCTCCGGTGTCCTCCATCAGCTCAAATCAATACATCACACACCATACACATATATTTAATTCTACCCATTTACTGCAGTTACTATAATCCCAGTACCAGTAATACAAGCTTTTAGTAAACAATTTTAAATGTTTACAAATAAATTAATACATATTTCACACACAATGATTATGTTAACCTTTAGAAGAAATGCAATCACATATGAATCCTTTTCTTGATTTCCCAGAAAGCCTAACTTTGCTTTGAACAGTTCATGGAATCTGTGCCAAAATAAGGAAAATTAGATTAGAAATGACTAATCTAATGGCAGGACTAATCATCTATTCTTAATGGGATGCTCACCTTTGATGGTAGGTTTGTGAATATTCTCTCAGTATTTGCTGACACCTGAAATAAACAAATGAAATGACACATGAATAACCAGTTTCATTCCAGATCAACACAATCAGAAAATA
>JAUCMS010000052.1:8713277-8725175 GCA_032357445.1 Enteromius radiatus | reverse complement strand
CAGCAAAATAAGACTCTTTTTCCGTGTGGATCAAGGAGGGCGATGCACTTTCGCCCACCATGGGCCAGCCGCCCCTGAGCGCGAGTGATTTACATGTTAAATCAATGCAAAGACCTGCAGACAATCCTGCGGCGCGAATGAAGTGAGTAAACTCAAAATGTTCAAACGTCCAACTACGCGCGAATAGCGTGATTTATTCGCGCAAGTCGCGTCTGGTGCGGACGTACCATCCCACTTGCTACACGTACAGTATTGTGACCTGCAGCACTCACTCCACACCGTAGACAACTCAATTCTTTTGCGCGAAAGGGAAACACACTGACGTCACATACAAGGTTATTGTGACTTTATATAAAAAGTCACAATTGTTAGTCATCAGAAATCTGATGTAGTTACAATTCTGACTTTATAACTTGCAATTGCGATTTTATCTCTCAAAATTCTGAGAAAAAAAAAAAAAAGTGAGATAAAAAGTTGCAATAAACTTTTTTTTTTTTTTTTATTCAGTGGTGGAAATGGGCTTCCATAATAATAAGCAATTCATAAATCATAATTAAACAATGTTTTAGAGTTTAAAATATTAGTATTTATAGTTTTTACTCATAGCATGCTTTTACTTTTGAAGACACTGATTTATTCACTGGGTATTACGACTGTATGTGCTTTTTGGAGTGCTAAAATTCTGGCACCTATTCATTAACACCATATAGACTCTAAATATAGATTTAGATATTTTTCAAAAAAATATCTGTATTTAAATAAAGCAACTAAGTTATATATATCTAGGATGACATGTGGGTGAGTAAATGGTAAAATACTAATTTGGAATATCCCTTAAAGACCAATTGGTACTCTATCCTTCTCATATCGCTAAAGTAAAAGGAAGTCATGCACATTTTGAATGTTTAGTGATGAGTATATCTCAACAGAATTCCCTTTTTTGGGTGACTAGCCCTTTAAAAAGTTTAAAGTGTGTCTCTTTTGTGTCAATTCTTTCATGCAAAAGAACAGATGGAAGTCAAGGCCAAAGAAGCAGGGTTGTAATTACAGGCCTCTGATGGCTCTTTAATCTGTTATAGCCACTGGGTAGTAATCGCCGTGTCTGATCACAGGAAGGGACATTCGAGAGCGCTTCCCACCCAAGCGCATGCTGGTACGCGACACTGCTTGGGTGAAGGGCCAGCTGAGGATCTCCACCAGGAAAAATAAGGAGTATTTGTAGGATTTACTGATGTGGCTTTGCTAGAGGATGCCAGTGAGAGAAGGATTATGGTCTTGTGGCGTAATCTAGGTACTGGCATGAGCAATGCTAACGCCACTTTCCAGGACATATGTTAGCCGGAGCTGAGCTAGCGATGGTAAAGACTTGTCTCTCCCAGGATAACTGCGCTAGCCTCTGACCTCGATTCCGTAAACAGAGACATCTGGGGGGTTATTGTGTCCATTTCCATGGCGACGCTCAATGACATTCATGCACGATTTAAGCATACAGTGGCCCTGTCTGATGGTAAAACCACATTTAAATGCATGAAATCATTTCATTTGTCCAGGGTTGTGGCTAAAGTATGTATACTTTCATTCTTCCTTGTTTCTTGCTTAAACGAAAAAAAGAAGAAAGAAATCGGAATCAGGTGGTTGTAAAAAATCTGTATTGAAACCAATAAATCAATATGTGGCAGCCTACCATAACTACGTTGAATAAACATGAGCATGGCATGTTATGAAATCAAACCATGGCATGAATTTACCTTTGAATAGAAGTCTTCAGAAAACAATCAATTGAAAAGAGTTCAAAAACCTGCTGAAGCAAGCTGAAATGGCACGATTGCTTCTGCAAATGCATTTTATTCTTACTTAAGCGTTTGTTAACCAGTATCAAAGGACAAAAGTATTAAAAATAAACACCTAAGCTCTGCAAAAGTAAAGTCTAGGCTGAGAAGGACCCATGATACAGCCATCTGCCCAAGATGGAACCACCCTTATTCAGACTCACTGACTCATTCAAATAGAAACAAGCCACACCTATGAAGGCCACAGGACAAACAGCTAGATTAGAAAAGCTTAGATACACATGACCTCAGTCTGGTTATAAAGTATTTTACAACTGTTATCAGTGAGAACTCTGAATGCTCTCACAGTATGGTTTTGCACGCTGATTGAATGCACTTCAGTGGTTGACCACTTGGCAAAAACATAACAATAAATAAAACAAAATATCACTTGAGTATGTTTTACAAGAATGTACCATTTCAGATTTTGTACTTCATTAATGTAGCATTATGGTGGTGGCTTTAGAACACACAAGAACCAATCACATATCCAAACAGTATATTACACACAGTGTCAAGTGCTGAGTGTCTCTTTCAGAAGTTCTGGTGTAGGACTTATTGTTCTGAACACAATGCATCCTCCACAGAGAAGCCACGCTGGAACGGTGGGCAGCAATCTTCACACTTGTCCTATTATATGGAAAATTCTAGTCTGCGGTATATTTGGTTTGCTGAAGTCAGTGTTTGAGTCATGCAGGGCAGAACGCTCAGAGAGCTGGCCGTGTTCAAAAATCCGGGCACCGAAATGAGAACCAGAAAGGAGATCGAAAAATCTAAGAATGACTGTTAGAAACATCAACACACTTATCAGAAGAACGCTTTCTTCTCTAAGCTCGTGTATCCATTTTACATTTGTGCGCATAGCAATGTTGGTCCACCACCTGTTCAAGAGCTTTATCTGTTTGTGTCCTTCTCGCTAAGCCAGGTGGCTCGGGTTCATTAATGCACCCCAACCTGTCCACGGAGGTTACAGCAACACGCAGTCTTGCATTCCAAAAGAGGAACAGTTGCTGGACAAACATGCAAATTGGACTTTGGGGTATTTTAAACAAACATTAAAACACCAGAGCCTTTATTTTAATGCATGCGTGGATACAACAATGCACTTTGCATTTCCAGAACCCATAAAAATAAGTGTTGTTAACATTTACTCACTCTCATGCCATTCCAAAACCAAACTCTGAGGACAGTTTAGCAGATTGTCCAAGCTGCTCATTTCCATACAGTAACTTTGGTACAATTCCATGTACAATTCATTTTTAGCCTGTTTTTTATATGGTTATTGCACACTTTATATAAGTTAGAATACTGCTCATGAATCATATGGAGTACTTTTAGTGTTGGTCAGCAAAATTTACTTTTATGTCATATCATTCCTCATTCCTTTGAAATTGATCATTGTAAAATCATGAACAAGACGATCGCGTTCAGTATCACAGGTGATTCATTTGCGAAACTGAATGCGAGTCCATGATCTGCGGCTTTGTGTATTAATGGCAGCTACGTTTGAAAACAGGTGATGTAGATTGAGCGCCAATCAAGGAACCGGCTTTAATGAGTAGATGCGCATGAATATACCATCCGTGTACACCCTTGTGTCGTTCCAAACCCATAAGACCTTCGTTGATCTTCGTAACACAAATGAAGAGATTTTTGATGATATCAGAGATCCATCTGTTCCTCCACAGACAGCAATTCAACTGAAATGATCCCACATCCAGAAACATAGTAAAAACACTAGTCCATGTGACATCAATGGATCAACTTTAGATTTTGCAATGCTACGAGAATACTTTTTAGCGCAAAGAAAACAAATATAACATCATATACTCAACCATTCTACTCCAATGACTTACGTCTTCCGCCATTTTAGAGAATATTACTGCGCAACCGTACGCTTTCATCATTCAGGCATAAACAGCTGCAGATTACGCACATGCACGTGCTTTCACTCAGATGTAAACAAGGCTGATAATGTAAAATATGTTAAAGCTCTGCGTTGAGATATTCTCTAAAACGGAGGAAGATGTAAGACATGGGAGAAGAGTAAATTATACTCTTTTTGTCTTATTTTGTCTAGAAAAATTATAAACATGGTACACGTACTTGAACACTTAAGTAAAAATTAAGCATGTTTAAAATAAATACTTCCTAAAAGCAACATATTAAAGTTTCAAGCATTTTTGTCATGCATATGGTGCTTTTTGGAATAGAGCACGACCGATTTATCGGCAGGCCAATATTTATATATTTGGTATCGGCACCCTTCAACCATGTCATGAGTGTTGGCGTTGTATAGTTTGTCCACCAGAGGGCAACACTCGTGTATAATGCGCCACACATCCTGCAACCTGCTGATCCAGCCAGAGTCGGGCAGAGAGAAGCAGTTATCCACGAGTGAGATCATCAGTGAAGTGTGTTCATGATGAGTTGGTCACGAGACATACATTGCTTGAATAACAATTAAAAGAACATCCCCATCAGTTCTCTTAACTCAAATAAGCATGACAAAATTCGTGACTATCATATCCAGTTTTGCTGCTGAGAGTGAAGCAGAATTAGCTAGTAAATAAAACCCATAAATAACTACAAATAATCAATGTTGATGTTTTGTTGTGAGTTTCTGAAATGTAAAAAATAATAAAGAAATAGTATATATAATCGGCCAATATATCGGAGTATCAGATTTTAAAACCAACAAATATTTGCATCAATTTCGGCCTTCAAAATCCTTTATCGGTCGGGCTCTATTTTGGAGTTTGATAGCCAGCAGTCACGGTCTACTTTCACTGTATAGAAAACGCCATTCTGCCTAACTTCTCCTTTCATGTTCCACTTTAAAGAGAAAGTCATAAGGGTTTGGCGTGATGATGAGTAAATCAACTATTCCTTTGAACTCTGGGTAAAACAAAGTCTCTGGATGTGAACTGTGATTAAATCCAGAGTGAGAAAAATCAACATTTCCACATGTATGCTAGAAACAGCAGTGTGACCCGTCCTGCCCCTGGAGGAGACGATCGACATCACGGCACTCCTTACATGCTTCACATGCCTCTCTCTCTCTCACATAGAGAGAACATGAGAAAGTGGGGCAGTGGCTGTCCTGGTTACACAGACCCACTCCCACCATCTGCTGCTGCATCATCACAGTGACACACTCATTCACAGGAAGTGCCTTCATCCTGCGCTCAGGCATGATGTAGAGGAAGAATAGACAGGGTGGAAAAAGCCACATGGTAGCCTGCAGGCTGTACTGCCAAGTCGGGACCTGAACGCTAGACGTAGTGATTGGTTTCCCATCTGAGTCATCTTCTTCTGTGTTCGTTGATGTAGTATCGGTGCGACTCATTGCGTGCTGGGTCATGCGGAGGAAAGGGTTGCCATTTTACATCAAACCTGACGGCCCGCTTTGCGAACAAATGTTGCACTACCTGTCAAGCAACTTTTTTTCTTAAGGAATTAGAGCGTAATCACACCTTGATAGTGCCATTTTAGTGCAGCAGATCTCATCCGTGGTTTAATCTTAAGCTCTTCTAACAGGTGTTTTGTATCTTAGAAATATAGGTTAGAGAGATGGGTTAAATATGACGCTGCTTGCAAACATCTGACACTGGTTACAGTGCGTTTCACTTTCTTTTAAAATGTTCCATAAAGGCTGTAAATCAAGAGTGCACTGAAGTGTCTTGAGAGAGGGGTGTGTCTTTTAATTGTCAATCATTATAAGTTCTAGTATTTAGTATTTCTAAAAAAAAAAAAAAAAAAAAAAACATGTATTTTATACTCATATATAGACGACATACATACAAATATTATATAAAATTAAATTAAATATTAAATAAAATCATCATAAAATAAACAAAATCATATAATGTAGTATTTAAGCATGTATTATCACTGAAATATTTAATAAAGGCAAATTTTTTCAAAAGTATTATCAAAATATTGAAAGTAATCATATACTTGAAATTAAATAAAATCATATAGATGCTTAAATATTAGGCTAATATTACAATAACAGTTTATATGTGTGGATTTTTTCACATTTTTATATCAAATTAATGACTAGAACATATGAAGACTTGACATTTACAGCAGCTTTGTGTTTAAAAAAGAAAAGAAAAAAGGGGGAGAAAAAAAAAAGTTGAGTTTGCAAACAGCGCTTTGAGGAAGCAGATACGACGAGACATAAACTGTGTGGTCTATTAAAACACGACTTCGGCTCAAATATTTCAGCTCTCATGTTCCCAAATGACACTATTTATTTCTCTCGTCTTGCTTAAGAAACCCGAACGCATTTCGTTAAGACAGTCAGGAATGCTTCGTTGAGAAGACCAGACAATTCTCACATCCTCCTTTCTGAAGTTTGAGCCGATTCTGGTGGATACCACCAAAACTTCATATGTGCAAGTTAAACAGTATCCAGACACACCCTCAATGTAAACGACTCAAATCCCGTAACGATCACAAATACCATCAACAAACCCCTTGAATAAAACAAGCGTTTTCAAAACATCGCCCTTTATCCGCTCAAAATGATCTCCCACAAGCAGTTCATCCCTGCTTTTCCTTTTACAACCATATTTCCTGTCCGATCCCCGCAGCAGTGCTGGAGATCAGCGCGGAACACAGAAACGCGCGTGTGCTTACCTGAACATAATTATTCTCGCAGTAGTCCGCGACCCTCGTAAGGTTCTGATAACTCTCCACGAGAGCTCGTTTGCCGGCTGGAATTTCTTCCTCTAGTAACATCTGCAGCTCTGCCATCTTACATGTCTCCACAGAGCTTCCTACTCCTCGTCTCTGGGATTTGATTGAGAGATCAAGCTCAGCCCCAGTGTTGTCGGAATCGTTCATTTGAGTCGAAACTTTGCAATGACTCAATCGGACCGGCTCGCAAAACCGGTCTGAACGATTCGTATATTGAAATGAATAAACTGTTCGCGAGTCATGAATCATTGAACCGAGACATCTACGACTCGCATTGAACCAGATTATTTACGGAGGACCGTAGTACAAGTTTTTGGAGTGAACATTTTATTAACATGAATTATAATTAAAATAATATTAAAAGCTTCACAACCGTGAGATGTAGCTTACATCAATATTAGTTCAATATTGTACTTGGAGTCTTATGAGAGTTAGTTAAATGGAACTATACAACCATCGTGTCTCTAAATTATTTGAGGAAATACCAAAAACCAAAAGAATGTGACTGCATTTGAGTATTTAATGGAACCTCGGTGCCATTGTAGCACGATGACGCCATTACGCACTGACGCAAAAGAATCAGAGAATTGTTTCTTGTAAACGGTTCGCTGAAAGAACCGTTCAAAGGAACCGATTCAGGGAAATAAGCCAGACTTCATCGTCGGCTCCTTTTCGCCACAGCGTCACCCATCAGCACAGCTGAAACATTGTAGCGGAGCGAACGGAACGTTGGGAGTTGTAGTGTTACAATGCATTGAGTAACGACGGACGGAACACTTTATTGCGTTCCTTTAAGTGTTACAGTGTTGCCTCTTCGTCTGCTCCGCAGGAAATTATTTAGCGCATTTGTTTATTTAGACATATGCGTCAAAATATTGCTAAGCACATTACAACTTCGTAGTTAGAGATGGTTTTTATGTCATAAACTCCCTTGGGTAAGCTTACCTCGAGAAACTACATTACCCGGAATTTTAGACAAAGAATTATGGTATTTGTAGGATTTAAATGTCGTTGTTGCTCGACTTAACGGCAGTGCCGTTCTTTTAAGGAACTACAATTCCCAGGAAACACCTGAAGTGGGCTTTCGTATGTTGTCTGTCAGGTACGTATTCATGAGGTCGTAGTCTCCAGCAGAGAAGGTAGAGCAGCAAATGGTAAAGTATCAAATGCTCGTGCTTGTTTTAACGTCTTTTCGATCATTTTTAATGCACGCTAATCCAAACATATTACATCAAATAGATCCACTGCACTTTCAGTCATGTCTTGCTTGTCCTTCAGGATTTGTGAAGACAAAATGGATTGTTTTTGGCTTTGTTTACTTCTTTAGGAATAATAAACAGTCTCATTAACGTGTAAGGTGCAGGTGAGGTTTACTGTAATTGTGACAGATGCAAGGGACATTATGAATGACATAAATCGATTGATAGGAAATGTAACTTTGCTTGTAGGTTTGATCCCGTTCTTGCTGTAGCGGTTAGATTGTCATGATGGAGGGTGACAACAAACCAGTCTACGAGCAGAGGTTTGATGCTGCTGTCAAAGTGATCCAAAGTTTACCTTCAAACGGTGAGTAAAAAGGTAACAGTTTATCAGTACACAGTGTGTATTGTGTGTTACAGTGCAGCAGTGCACGCGACCCCTCACCTACTTTCGTTTGATCGCTATAGTTTCATAATCAAATAACAAATTATCACGGGTTTCTACGGTCAACGCGATTAGCCTACATTCAGCCTGGCTTAAGTGCGGAAATAGATCTTGTGCCACTAGCCTTGATCAGACACCGTGTGTGTGTGTGTGTCTGGTGTGATTGGTGATAGAGCATCATGCGATTTATCATGTATGACAACATGCAAGATTTATTAAAGCATAACGTAATTTCTTTGTGTAAGAGAGAGAGAGAATATATAATTTGTCTTCGTTACCTATCTTTGTTTGTTTGTGAAGCATGTCAGCAGAGTTTTTGAAGAATATTTTTTCTGAAACAACACAATGCAAAAAATAAATTTAGATTTTAATGTTTATTATTCCTTTAATTTGGAATGAAACCTGATAGTTTTAGACACACATTCTCTAATAAACAAAACTTACTGGTTTAAGTGAACTTTTAAATAAATAAAAGTTATTAAGTTGCACATTGTAATTGTCATAGGATTTCTTCTTAATTATTAAATCTCTCTCTCTCTATAGATAGATTTTAAATTAATATAATATTTAGAAAGAAGGTTAAATAAGGTAATATAAATACAGTGAGATATTAAATTAAATGTAATTACATTTATTGATATATGTGTGCATTATATGTAGGACAGCACAATTAATTGATGTTCTAATTGCAGTTACAGATGCCACAATTATGTAATCCTTCAAAGTGGGATTTAATCATTTAAAGTCCACTTATGTTATTTTGCGTGCTTAAGATGTGTGTTTTTTTCTTTCTACAGGTTATCTTAAGTTAAGTTTTTTTCCCCATTGTTTTAATTTTAATTTTAGTGTAACATTATAATATAACTATTCATTGTTTTGCTTTTTTTATTTAAAGAATAAACCAATCCAATGTATAATTAACATCTGAGGCTTAATACAATAGAAAAGCAATAAAGGTTTTCCGCTTGTTTATGTTTTTTGTTATTTAACAAGGGTATGAACATCATTCAGTGTAAACTGTGATCATCGTAATTAATAATCGCAATTATAGTTGGGAGGTAATTGATGGGAGTAATTGACAATTATGATTGTTGTCATAATCGTGCAGCCCTATATTTATTATACTGTGTATTATATATGTACATACATTTACATTAAGTCTTTTAGCAGATACTAACAAGCAGTTAGAAAATTAATAGAGTGCAAAGTGTTAGAGGGTGTTTTTTTTATATAAAAGAAAGAAAAATAATTAATATAGAGAGCGCTAGAGATTTGTTTTCTGCAGTTTCTTGAAAATGACTCAGCTGCTCGTATTGAGTTGGGCAGGTAATTCCACCAGGAGGGGACAGTTCATGTAGAAGTCCACAAAAGTGATGGGATGGCACAATAAAATGGCATTCACTTGCAGAAGACAAGCTTCTACAGGGCACATTAGTCTGAAGTAGTGAATTTAGATAAAGGGGTGTAGAGCCCAGGCCTGTCCTTTGGGAGGTGCAACTGATGTGGTAGCAATAGACCTGGCGGTGAACAGAACAGACCGAGAGGGAACTGCTCCCTAACTCCCACCAGGCTCTACGTCAACTAAGGCAAACATTAGTGCATTAAATTGTATGTGAGTAGCGATTGGTGATGAAGAGAGGTGTGACGTGCATTCTTTTGCAGACTAACCTTATATAGATATACGTATGTGTGTGTGTGTGTATAATATTTATTTATTTATTACCACAATCTAATATTACATGTTGATTTAGAATATTTATTTATGTTTTTCAGGTTCATTTCAGCCTTCCAATGACATGATGCTAAAATTTTATAGCTACTACAAGCAAGCGACACAAGGCCCCTGCAACATTCCCCGTCCAGGATTCTGGGATCCTATTGGCAAAGCCAAATGGTATCAAACCTGCTAAATGTCTAGATCAGTGAATTTATTAAAAAAAAAAGTTTAGGTGGTAGTTCTTAAAGGAATAGTCCACCCAAAAATAATAATTCTGTCATCATTTACTCACCCTCAAGTAGTTCCAAACCTGTATGAATTTCTTTGTTCTGCCAAACACAAAGGAAAATAGTTTGTAACCAGGCTTTTTTTGGGTCACCGTTGACTTCCATAATATTTTTTTTTTCCTATTATGGAAGTCGATGGTAACCCAAAACTGAATAAATAAAATATCTTCCTTCGTGCTCGGTCGAACAAAGAAATTCATACAGGTTTAGAACTACTTAAGGGTGAGTAAATGATGACAGAATTTTCCTTTTTGAGTGAACTATTCCTTTAAAGGTGAAGTGCATCTTCCCCCACTATTATATATATATAGCACAAAGCTATTGACGTTCTAAAGAGTGCAAACAGTGCAAGCATTTTCAAAACGCTGCTGTGTTTGCTCTCTCATGTTAGTTTGTGGCTCGACAAGTGGTTTGAATTTGGGGAAGGACTACCTGTTCAACCAATGGCAGACGGGTTGAGTTAAAAAAAAAAAAAAAAAGATTTAAAACTCAATATTTTTGCAGTACCATTTGTTACCACTAGTGCTGCAAAAATGCCACACTTTCCCTTTAAATAGTTATCTCCAGTGTCCTTAACCTAGTAAAAGTGAACTGTTGAAAGTTCACTCAGATAACAGATCGGTATCAGTATCGCATCAGGTTTATATTATTAGTAACTAGTGTCACTGAAAGTTCTGCAAAAACTATTTTAAAATCCTTGTTGAAAGCCTTCAGATGAGTACACAGATGAGCCGGTTTTGCATGCAGACTCTCTATTTTAAACATGCATCTGAGAGCGGTTTTGAAATGTGCAAACCACTGTTAGAGTTTCAGTTGATCGTGAGATGACAAAAACACTGTTGACAAACTTATGAGAGCAAAGTTCTCACTGACCCGTCCTGCTGCTTGTGTTTAGGGATGCATGGAGTTCTCTTGGAGAAATGCCAAAGGAGGAGGCAATGGCAGCCTATGTGGACGATTTGAAACTGGTATGATGTTTTGGATTTTTAAACGTGGTTTTAGTTTTAAAAATGTGGTATGATTTAATGTAATGGTTTGAGTAACTTTGTTTTAAATTTGCTGAGTAGATTCTGGAAAGTATGCCTGTAACAAACGAGGTCGAGGAGCTTCTGCAGGTCATTGGACCGTTCTATGAGCTTGTTGATGAAAAGAAGAAGATAATGCACGTGTCAGATTTGAGCACAGGTAAATTGAACAGTGCCCTCTTGGAAGAATCTAACAAAAAATGCCTTTTATCCCCAACCAACCAACCAAAAAACCCCCCAAAATAAATAAATGTAAAAAAAAAAAATATATATATATACACATATATATACACACATGCATATATACAATTGATGATAAAAAATGTAAAAAAAATTTCAAAGAATTCCCAAGTAATATTTGACAGAGCAAGGGAATATTTTCACATTATTTCACATGACATACATTATTTCATACTATTCTTTCTAGAGAAATAAGAGAAATTGATTTCTTATAGTTTACAATTATACAATATTACACACATGCACATACAGTTTTTAAACACAGCATTTTTAAACATAATTTATTCAGGAAGATTCTGTGTGTGTGTGTAATATTGTATAATTGTATTATATATTTAAATATTGTATAATATATGATATAATATACCAGGCCTTCTCAATCCTGGTCCTGGAGGTCCGGTGTCCTGCAAAGTTTTGCTCCAACCTTGATTAATCTCACCTGCCTGTAT
>JAUCMS010000052.1:8676434-8701224 GCA_032357445.1 Enteromius radiatus | reverse complement strand
GGTACCAAAACACCCTCCAACAGCAACTTCTTCCAACAGTTTGGTGAAGAACAATGCATTTTCCAGCACGATGGAGCGCCGTCAAATTGCAGCGGTGTCCATAACCACTGATCTGGTATTTAAAAACAATCTATTTGCCCCCCCCAAGCGAACAACAACAACAACAAAATACTTTTCTGCGAGTATATCGGGGCCTTAATGCAGTAAAGCTGCCCACACATGCACCACCATCTCTAATGGTTGAAATCTAACTGAACACTTTTTTAGCATACTCACCACAACGTACAAAGCCTGAAACTAAAACATAATATCTGTTAATGAAGGCAAAGTACACAATGGTCCCATTTTATATTCGGTGTCTTGGTTGACCATTATCATTACCTAACGCCTCTATTTCTATAACTTGGCCACCTTACCATGAGCTTTGCCTAGTAAAAGTTCCGGTGCCAAGTAGTCAGGAGTTCCCAGAATAGGAGCCCCTTCCACACGTTCTGGACCTCTACGAACACTTTTTGGTGTCCTGTAGGGAGTGTGAGACACAACCATCTGCTGTGGAGTCTAGGAAAGAAAAAGCAAAGATTTATTAATTTCCAATTCAAAATCCCTTTCTCGCATTTAAATTGAGTTCCAAAATATTCTCACCTGGTAAAGTGAGCTGCTCAGACTGGGCCTTTTCTTCTGAACTGGAGTCACTGCAGACTGGGCATTGAGGAATGAGGTTGACGCAGACAAATCCATGGCATCCAAAGAGGCCAGGCTGAGGTGTGAAGTACAAGAGCGGTTTATGGAACTGCAGTAGCTCCTAAATGCAACCACGTTCCTGGGTTTGAGGAAGCCAGGTGATTTGGCCATACTGTCAGACAACCCACGAGGATGGTCCAGAAGAGAACGCTCGGATTTAACCCTATGATGCTTTGCGCTGCTGTGCTTTGGTGTAGCCAAGGTGGGCCGGGCTGCCGGTGTGACTACAGAAATCTCGTTTTCATCCAGCTCCTCAAAAGAGGATGACAATGTCTCTTGTTTAACCATAGACATCTCATGGGCTGAGCCGTCTGAATCTAAACTAAGGCTTCTTCTGATATCACCGGGTGAAGCCGGGGAGCTCGAGTTGGCCCCTGTTTTAGGCGAAGTCACCTCCTCACCTTGATCTTCGAGATCACTGAAGAGATTTTTGGCCACGGCTATGGGACTAGATTGCTTTGGGCCCATTCGCTCACTTATCTGTTGACATTTTACATCACCTTTAACATCACCAAGCCCCACAGTGGAGAAAATTCCTGTCAAGCCAGTGTGGGCCGTTGAGTTGTCTTTAGGAATGTGAAAAGACCTCTTGTACACAGTGTCGTTTTTCTTGCAATGGATCTCAGCCTGCTCTGGGCTTTTCTCGACTTCGTCAAAAGGTCTCTTGACTGAGTTTTTGGGCTCTGTTGGTGGCTCCGGTTTCATAAGACCGTTCTCAAATGATTGATGTGGATCAGCCTTACCCAGTGGAGTAGCACAGTGGTCGGACGCACCGAATTGGAGCCTCTTTGCAGACATATCTGATTTAATAAGTCTGCTATTGTCTAGTTGGTTATTGAGTGAAGTCAAAACAGTGATGTGATCATGAGCTCGTGCTGGAAACATCTTCCTCCTTTCCACAGGTGTCAAGGGAATGTTTATTGACATTCCCACTTCTCTTCTGTTTAACAGTGGAAGGTTCTCACCATCTTGTAAATTCTAGAAATGCAAGATTACATGATTTTTCTTTTTTTTAATATATACACACACACACACACACACTTTAAGGAAATAAACACAAGAATGTAATGTATTAAACTGACAAAGTGGGACACTTAAATCAGACAATATCTCCATTTCAAGTAAATGCTATTTTCTATTCTATCAAATAATTAAAAAAATATTTATTATTTTGTTGAGCAAATTATTTAAAATAAGAAATTATTAGAATAATTTCTGGCGGATGATGTGATACTGAAGAAAATGTTTCTTAAAGACTTTCCTTTGCCATTACAAAGACTAAATTGTAGATTAAATTCTTCATTTTATATTAAAGCCAAATTAATTGATTAGAATTATTTTTTTTTTTTTACTTTTTTAAATATCTCATCATAATTAGCATCATCCTTACATCAAATAAGGACATGAAGAAAAAAAAAAGTAGTGAATTCACTACAAAACTTGTAATAGAATGTATAAAATGTATAGTAAAAACAATATTCATCAATTGCTCAAAAATCTATTTTTTATACTGTACATTGAAATGCTGTGATGCCTAAATTCAGTTCAATTCAGCATTTTAAAAACAGTAATGCTGATACAAAACCTGCTCATCTTCCCACATCGGACTGACACAGTCTTCAGAATCAGTAGTGGATGGTAAGATGCATGAGTGCGTACTCCCAACACTCTCAAATCTCTTTCTTGATTTCATCAGCCTTGGTGTCAAACTCCTAGCCAGCAGGCCAGGACTAAACACGCTGTTGGATCCTAGAGAACATCACATGTTACGCTTTACAATATTCCACTACAGGGAAAACAATAGACTTTCAGCACATTATTCTGAAGCATACCTATAGCTCGAGTTGTGCATACTGGTGAATTCAGATGGTCAGCCTGTCTCTTACGCATAGGTGAACACAGAGAACTATTCCTCTGCTTAACCTTGCAACAGGACATGGGGCTGCCCAACACTGTGCTTTTGTGACGCTTGCCTTCTGTCACCGGGGTATTCTGCCAATTCAAAATATGAGATATTGTACAAACGGTTTCAAACATGTTGTGCATGGTTAAATTAAATGTTATTAATCAAAAAGCATGTCTAAAATTAATTTATATCCTGAAACTTAAACTATTTAACCAGAATGTATTAAAAGATCAAAAAATATATATTTTTTGTAGTAGCCTATCATGTACATTCAACTGAACAATGGTAATATTTTTCTGCTGCAATGTCAAGTTAAATAAAACTTTTATGTTGGCGGTTTTCCATGAATACCTATCAATTTTGTGGGAAAACAGCGCATCCTAGAGCAAAAATCATGCCCTTTTCGTGGACTTTTGTTCAGGCTAATGCAAGGATTGCAACGGCGTGAAATTTTTGAGTCTACGGCAAACTGTTCATGAGCTACGGCCAAAAATGTCTTGGGGTTTTGTGCTGTTCTGTTGTGATCTGGCACTACAGGGAAAATAAAATTAACTTGACCTTCAAGGGGGGCAGGGCAACAGCAGCAGGGGAAACGCTAGAATATTTGCTACTAAAATAGATCTCTGATAATCAGTAATATTTTCAATCAAATCAAAGCTTATTATATAAAATAACAACAAAATCATTAGGAACAGTCAAAAAATCTAATTGTTAAGCCATGTAACGCTATACAAATAAAATGATTATATAAATGTACTCACGAGACCAAGAGAGCTGATCAGTGACAGAACTTGACCAGGTGTTCTGAAATAATCTTTTTTAGGTTTCACTAAAGAGGGTGTGGTTAAAATATCCATCAGGTTTAGTTCTGGAGGATGAGGAAGGAAAAGTTTGTTAACATCACAATAAAGACAATATTTAAAATATAAAGTGTTAAAAATTTATAAAAATTAGTGTTAAAATATAATTGCATATAAAAAAATATATTTATTTTAAAAACACATACCCCTGTCAAGTTTAACCTTGGAGAGCCCAAAGTCAGTGAGTTTAATGTGACCCTCATTTGAGATGAGCATGTTGTCTGGTTTTAAGTCCCTGAATCAAATGACAAAAAGGGATGCAAGTCTGATGAACAAAAGACTAAAAAATGTTACTAAATATTCTCCTGTGAATATACCTGTGAATAATGCTGTGTCTGTGAAGGTAATCCAGAGCGAGTGAAACCTCGGAGATGAATTTCAGAGACATGTCCTCATCAAAATATCCATAAATATGAAGAAGTGATTTTACATCTCCACCAATCAGATACTCCATCACCTAAAAAAAGTAAAGAAAAAAGCATGAAGTAAAGTATTAAGCTTGCATGTACCTTTTGAAGTTTAACATTTAAAAAGTAGTTTAATTTATCAAGTTAAATGTGCTGAAAATTAATTATGATATTTTAGTCAAAGAGCCAATTTAAAATTAAAACACCTTGCATTTGAAACACTGTTTGTTTTTTAATTTCACAAGACACTAAATGATAGACTGGATTACTTGTGAAAAGTATCATAATGTTTTTATCAGCTGTTTGGACTTTCATTCTGACGGCACCCATTGACTACAGAGGATCCATTGGTGAGCAAGTGATGTACAGTAATGCTAAATTTCTCAAAATCTGTTCAGATGAAGAACTCATCCACATCCACGTGATTTTTTTGGGGGGTGAGCTGCACAGGCTTTCCTGAGATACACTTTTGTACTTACCAGATAGACTTTAGTTGCCGTTTGAAGAGAATAAAACAAGTGCACAATAAAAGGACTTTTACTGAGAGCCAAAGCATCTCTCTCAGCTCTCATCTGATCAGTCATGTTCTTATCCACCATGTCTGCTTTCTTCACCACCTGACAGAGAAAAACAAATGCTAACGGTTTAAAGAAAACCTGAATGACACGATAAACAGTAGCTAAGTTAACGTAGTTAGTAAAATTGGGATAAATTGACAAAAAAAACCCTGAACAATAATACATGATGAAATATAACAATAATTTACTATAATATGAATGTACTTCTTTGAAATACCTTGACTGCATAGAGTTTGGAGTTGCATTTCTTTCTAGCGAGGTAAACCTTCCCAAAGGCTCCTCGACTGATAGGTTTGACAAGCACAAAGTCCTCGATGGAGGGAGCTTTCACTGCGCTGTTTGAGCCTTCAGATGATATTCCGTGAGCTTCCATTTCTGCTGTCTCTTCAGATATTAGTTTAATCCAACTAGTTCACTAACTGTTCGATTAGATTACTAGTCTGTCGTCTCTGTAGTCAGATGATCTTCATTCAGAGAAGTACAAAAACGATTTATGACGATTTTTGTGTTGAAAATCAAACACATATCGGCACAAATGCTTTTACAAGCCACATGTATACGTTTTGCATTAGTTGGAACGAAACAGTCCGACGTTCAGTCCACCCCATCCATTCTCGCTGTTTACAGGCGCGACTCGTTTGTTTTGAAATTTGAAATGCTCGACATAAATTTGGGTCCTATGACGCGGTGGTTTAGTCGCCCCGGGTTTTTTTTTTTTTTTTTTTTTTGGTAATTATTATTATTTTCATTTCATTTTAATTTTATCTTTAATTAATATTTTATAAAAGCTGATATTTGATATATGACTGAAAAACGTTGTATTTATTCTTAAACCTAAAACTGTTCAATTTCTGCAAAACGAATCAGGCAAAGACGTTGGCTACTTTGCAGGTCTTTAGTGGATCGGAGAGGATGAGGCGCCCTCTGCTGGCCAGCGACAGAATAAAAGCCCGAGCTCGTTATTCCTCCAGGGGGCGCGCGGCGGTTTAGAAGTCTTAGAATGTTTTTTGATTTAGAATATTTATTTACAAAAATATAATCCGAAGATTGTGGGGCACAAACGCAATTCCGCCTGTGCAATTTCTAAAGAATCTTTATTTTACAGATCCTCATAAAATAATCATAAACTTTAATCCATCATCCACAGCGTTGAGAATAGTAACAAGCATCAAGTTTTATACTGCTGAAGCTTTTTGGATAATAGGCCTAATGCAGGAGTACAATTCAAGTGTAAGCATGTAGGCTAGTGCTGTCTGAGTACGAACAGTCTAAAAGAAAACACTCTTATTTATTGCATTTGATTTTGATTCATGCTAAATTTCACATATAGGGATGCAAATATTCAACCAGACCTTTTGTATTCTGCACCCGAAAGAATTAAAAACATTATCTCTTTGTAACCCCCTCACCCCCTATCTTTAATGATATTTAATTATCTTTTTTTCATTTTGCAATTTATGAAACCCCTTTCTTTATTTTACTTTTTTAAAAATTTAATTTAGATGTTATTGTCTATCATTTTTATATTGATGGTTGTATTCGTTTTTTATATGGGCTGTTTTTTTTTTTTTTGAGAGTTGATTCAAAATAATAATTTAGCAGACTTTGTTAGCCTACTTGTTAGTATTTTATTAATTATTCATATTTTATTATTAATAAATTTATTACGGATTAATGTCCAACTTAATGATATGATTATTATAGGCCTACACACACATCTCTCTCTCTCTCTCTCTCTCTCTTTTTCTCTCTCTCTTTCTCTCTGTCTGTCTCTGCATGTCTTTGATCACAGGTTTTGGAAAAAGGCAGCTGTCGTGCTGCTCCCTCCTACAGAGCAGAACAAACGCTATATTCATCTGCCTCTGAAACTCCCCCGAGCAACTTCAGGACAGACGGAGGGAGCACCATAATATCATTAATGCAGCTGGACGCAGACACGCACGCCGTCTGATCTGATCCACTGTCAGTTCTTACAATGTGGAAGATCTGCGGTGTCCTGATCGCCTGGGCTCTCCTGCTCATGCTGCATGTGCGAGCTCAGACTCCGAACAGGTAAGTTTCTTCAGTCCTGATGCAGGCGCACTGGAAGCTCGTGTTTAATAACGACGCAGCGGATCTCACAGCGAAAACAAATTCAGATTGACAATTTGAGGCTTTACTGGAGAAATGAACGCGGGATCGATGCAGGTGTTTATTTTATTTTCTCTTGTCTAGACAGAGCTTCACGTGTGGTGGGAATATCACAGGACAGTCGGGTGTTATTGGTAGTCAGGGTTATCCGGGCGTCTATCCGCCGAATACCAAATGTGTTTGGAGAATTACAGTAAGTATGAAGAGACTCCAACTGATTTTGCATGTATTCAGATAAAAGAAATGCCACTGTAAATGACGTTTCGGTTCTAATAGATTACCATATGTTCATGTTTTGAAAGAAAATCATCATCATTTAGGCTTTAAATGCTACAGCAAAAATAAAACATGATATGGTGTTGCCATGTTAAGTTAAATAGATTAATGACAAAAGCGCAGACCAATCAGAAGTCGGCATGGCAGACCAAAATCACTATGCAAATATAGTGACATCGTGGCTGTAGGTAATTTTTCCACCTTAGAATATGCATAATAATTTTACATAAAAAAAAAATAAAATTAAAAGTGCCTCATAGCTATTAATTGATATTAACTTTGATATTTTTACACTGTTTGCTGTAAGTCGTCAAATTCCCATTTGCACAAAAAGCAAAAGAAAAATAGTGTTTTCAAGACTTTAGATCAGAGGAAAAACTGACAGACACTGTTAGCAACAGTCAGAAGAGTGAAAAATGACAAATTTACCGTCCCTAACAGACATTGCATTATAAACTTATTAACTAGTGTTTTATTAATTTTATACAAATGTGATATAATACAATATAGTGTTATAAATGTACTTACATTTAAAAAAAACATAGAGGATTCAAGTTGCTGATGACCTTTGAAAAGCATCATAACAGTTTTTTTTGGGCTGCTTTTATTTCACAGACCTGGCAACCCTGAATCCATCTGAAGTACACTTCCAGAGGAAAAAGGTACAAAAGCTGTCACTGCGGCTGTACCCTTTTAAAAGGTACTGATATGTATGATTTTGGTACTTTTAGGTACTATTATGTACCTTTAAGCTACCATTATACCCCCTTAGTGGTAAATAAGGTTGAGAGAGTTGAACTTCTTGAAAATGTACCGGCTAAGTGACATCTTTTGTACCTTTTTTCTTAAAGTGATATATGTTCAGGAATGTATCCACACAACTCCTGCACTCATAAATAATAAACTTTATCTACAGAACGTCTTCATGCTGTGAAATTTAGTCAGACACACTGTGAACCGCACATTATTTACTAAGGAAAAAGCTTGTATTCTAGACAGACATATAACATCAGTTATCAAAGTTTGAATGTGTCTTTATTTGAAGAGGTTTAAGATTAAAAAAGCAAAGTAAAATGTATTAGGAATTTGAATGCTGCTCTGATTTGCGTGTACTGTAATGATGATGAAATAGAAAGTCATGGCAAGAATCAGTGTGTGTGGTTGTAATCTATCTTTGGTTTGGCTGCTGGCCACCTTACATCCTTGTGGCAACTCCAGACTCATTCCAACTTTTTTATTGCATTGCCATCATTGCATGTAAGAGACTCAGTTGGTGACTTGTCTGACTAAGAGGGTTTTTCCGCTTTATTTTAAGAATCATAATTATGCTGCATAATGCATTGGAGAAGGAAGTAGTTTTTCCTTCCATTAATTTTCTCTTTTTTTAAGCCGTGAACCAAACCAACCAGCTCAGATATGAATCACAGCATTACAAGCTTAGTCATTTCTAAAATACAAAGAAACATAGACACTTCAAAGGTCATAATAGGATGTTAAACAGTTTGATTTTTGTTAAATGTTAAAACTCTGCAATGCTGCAATCATTTAGATGTAAAAATATGTGTAATTTTACTTCAGCTAGTTGGACATGCCCTGAGATATCTTCTATTAATCACACTTGTTTTCTGTCTCCTGTCTGCGAATGACGCAGTCAAATCAGAAATGTCAGTACAATTTAAATGGATGACTATAAAGTCTGCCAGATGTTTCTGAGTGCACGTGCATTCTGATATATTTTGGTCTCACTGACATCTGTTTCTTGCAGGTTCCAGAGGGCAAAGTGGTTGTCCTCTCGTTTCGTTTTCTCGACTTAGAGAGTGACAACCTGTGCCGCTACGACTATGTGGATGTTTATAGTGGCCATGCCAATGGACAGCGTCTTGGCCGCTTCTGTGGGACATTCAGGCCAGGAGCCCTTGTTTCTACAAGCAACAAAATGCTTGTACAAATGGTATCCGATGCCAATACAGCTGGCAGCGGTTTCCTGGCTGTGTACTCCTCTGCCAACCCAAATGAACGGGGTAAGAACATTGTAAATATGGACTATAAAATTGGCAGATGATAAGACTGACTTGTTCTGTTCAACTTTGCAGAGCCATAGGAATTTAGTAGATGCTCTAAGATGTTTAAAGATCAACAGTTCTTTCTAAAAAATTAATTGGATCATACAACCTTTTCCGTACTTGCATCCTAAATAATCCATGTTTCCATTTATAAATTATTATATTTCAATTATATTGTGTTTAAGAGGGCAAAGGTCAACTTTAATGACCATTTAATAGCTATCTAACAGCTCATAAAGAAGTCAGAGGTCAAGAAAATGCAGGGGGAAGAGAAATTAATCTTTGAGACAGTTTCCGTTTGGTAAATAACTGAAAGATTGACACAAAAGAAAGACGAGCCTGGTTTAAATTTGACTTGTTAAACATAAAGGGATTTTCTCTGCAGGGTCTGACAGTTGATTTAGACTGCTCTGTAGGAGCTGGAAGCTGAAGATCATTGCAGTGTATTTTGTAGCATGATGTGGAATTTCTCACAGACGGTTTTCCAGTGATTCAGTGATTGGTCAGACCCCCAGAGGCCGTCTTGCTTACAGAGTAACTGTATAAGCCATGAGACGTCTGCTTGGCCAGAGCAAGACAGCTGGAATTTGAGTGATTTAGATTGTGTCTCTGTTGACAAATCTTTGCCATGTTTCTGATAGTCAGTATGTTATGGAAGCCAGTTTCCACCACTGAATTAAAAAAAAAAAAAAGGTTATTGTTATCTCACAATTCTGAAACTTGTAATTCTGGGAAATAAACATAAAATTCTGAGTTATAAAGTGAGAATTGTGAGATTTAAAGTCATAATTCAGTATTTTCCCCTCTAATATTGGACTTTATAACTTGCAATTGCGAGTTTATATCACACAATTGTGAGTTATGAAGTCAGAATTCAGAGATGCATCAAGTTGCATTTCTGACTTTGTAACTCGCAATTGCATAATTGTGACTTTATGTATAGCTTGTAATTGTGAGTTTATATCTCACAGTTCTGAGTTGTGAGACAAAAAGTCACAATAATGTTTAATATTTTTTATTCAGTAACAGAAACGGGCTTCCATAGTATGTTGTGTTGTGGACCCATCAAAATAAAGTGTTAGAAGATATTAAGCAGATAGTCTTTTAATAATCTAATGACTGCTAGTTGACATGTAGTTGCAAAGGTACATAATTATATTATTAAAATAATTATTGTATTCATTTTGCTTTTTCATTGAGAACTACTACTTTCAGGACTAATAATATTTTCAACATTATTTTCATATTAATTTCATCACACACATAAAACTATTTTTACTATTTTTACAATCTCAGTACTTATTGTGTGTGTAAATGTCAACATAAATTCATAAATTTGTGTCTGGCAATTTAGGCAGACTTTCGACAGGTCCAGGGCTTCTGTTAAATTTAATGATCAAACTTTAGCAATTCATTTTATTCATTCAGTGTCATGAGGCTCTCATACAACTAATTACTGTAATTTAGAGATTTGTACTGTATTCAAATGTAATGACAAATTTGGTCCCACAAGTGTCTGTAATACCTGTGTGTACTTCCATAGTAACACTCAGAATGGTGTGTGTGTGTGTGTGTGTGTGTGTGTAAGTACAAATGTGTAACAGGAATTACATAGCTACATTCTGTAACAGCAGTATGTATAAGAGTAACTGGAACAGGGGGTGATCAGGGGGTGTAGTTCAGTAGGTTTAGGGATATGTAAAGTGGGTGGAGTTGGTGCACCTCTGTAATACCAGTGTATAAACATGGTAACCGCCCACTTAATATAAAGTGTAACATTCTGGACACCAACCAAAATTTATATGTAAAGCCTAACTAATGTCCTGTTACACATTTGTACTTACACACACACACACCACTCTGAGGGTTGTTACATGTGTGAAGAAATATTACAGCTGTAGATACTATGTACCGGTGTGTGCTTACACTGTGGTTACATACTACACACACATCTAGTTACTATGGAAGTACACAGGTATTAGGGACACTTAATATAAAATAGGACCAAAATGTTTAATTAAAATTACATGGTTCTGTCAATCAATTAAAAAATTAACTAAAGCAATTCATTGACTAAAGCAATTCAACATTACAGTATAACTGAGAGCTATCGATTTAATGCATGCTCGTAGTTTAAGTGGCACTTTCATATGAAATGATACAGACTACAGCACATACTGCAGTATTTGCTCCTCCTTCTTCATACTGATATATAGCCTGACAACATTTAATCTGACTGCAGTTCACTGATGTTCTACTGAAGCTCCCTCGGCACCTGCATCTTTTCCAAAGTTCGTATGACTAGCCTCATATTTTCTGGTGCAAAATCAGTGCACTAAGCTTTTGGAAGGATTCAGTACTAGGCTAAAAGGTCTCGGATGTGAAGAAGGATTAAGTCTGGAACTGCACATGATATTCCTTCCTACTGCACGTATAAAACAAGTCTGAGAACTCTCTCATTATGACAAGACTGTTGGGAAGGACCTTTTAAAGCTGGCCGAATATGATGCTGTGCAATTATCTCTTGCATTCCTTTTAATTAGGGGTGAGCGACCTCATGCTGGATGCTCAGTCTATGTTTAGAGTTCTTTTCGTGGAATTTAAAGGAGGAAACATTTGGTAAACTCCTGTCTGGATGGATGTTTACAGGGGATCAGTACTGTGGTGGGAGATTAATGAAGCCGTCAGGAACCTTCAAGACCCCCAACTGGCCAGAGAAAGACTATCCTGCTGGAGTCACGTGTTCTTGGCATATAGTAGCACCGAAGAACCAGGTGGACTCATTTATTTCTTTGCATATTACAGTTTTAATTACATTTAAGTGTATTGTTTGTATTTAACTTAAATACAAACAGGTATAATACTTCAGAATTTGTTTGTTGGTTTACAGATTATAGAGGTGAAATTTGAGAAATTTGACGTGGAGAGAGACAACTACTGCCGTTATGATTATGTAGCAATTTTTAACGGTGGAGAAATCAACGATGCTAAAAGAATTGGGAAATACTGTGGTGACAGCCCACCAGCGTATGTATCGTAGCAGTCATATGAAATCAATCCTTTGCTCTCTTTTCAACATGAGGTACTTCTTTATGCGTGCTTTATGTTTACATGTATCTCTCTCCTTTAGACCTGTGTTCTCTGAGGGGAATCAGCTCTTCATTCAGTTCCTCTCAGATCTCAGTTTAACAGCAGATGGCTTTATTGGTCATTACAAATTTAGACCCAAGAAATTTCCCTCCACAACCGTTCCACCAACCACGACAGCACCACCCACCACCACCAGACCGATACGTAAGTACAGCCACAAAACCTGCTGCTGAGGGCAGCTCTCTTTAATCATACTGTATGTAGTTGTTGACCTTGTTAGCCTATATTAACAGGGGTTGCCTTAGGGTTAAATATCATGCTTGATGTCTTGTTCATGTATTTATTTGTTAGTTAGTTAGTTTTTTTTTTTTTCCCAATAATTAGGCCATGTAAAATGTTTTATCATCAAATCACCAGTCATCAAGTGACACAAAAGACTGTAAAGACTGTATTTATTGATTTATTTTTCCAAATAATTAGACTGGAGTATTATTTATTTATTTATTTTATTTATTTAGTTTTTTGTATTTTTAATTTTCTTGAACAAATATAAAATTTTTACAAATGAAATAGTTTGTTTCTAACACATACAATTTATATGTAAATTCTAAATAATTTTCAGGTTTTTTTTGTCCTGTTGTTTTTGCATTTTAATTATTTATTTAAAGTTTAATAATAATAATTATCATCAAATCACCAGTCATCAAGTGACACAAAAGACTGTATTTATGTATTATTTGTATTTATGTATGTATTATTTTTCCAAATAATTAGACTGGAGTCTTTATTATTTATTTATTTATTTATTTATTTTATTTTATTTTTTGTAGTTTTAATTTTCTTGAACAAATATCAAATTTTTACAAATGAAATATTTTGTTTCTAACACATACAATTTATATGTAAACTCTAAAAAAAAAAATATATATATATATATATATATATATATATATATTAGTCCTGTTGTTTTTGCATTTTAATTATTTATTTAAAGTATAATAATAATAATAAAAACTTTTGTAAACTATATATTTCTAGAAATGACCAACTGGACAAAATCTACAATTATTTTTAAACTGTGTTAAATTAAACTGGAAGTATAACACTGTTACAGTAATACAGTATTAAATGAATGATTTAGTGATCCAAAATATTTATGAATTTTAGTTTGCTGTCCACGCATGTTAACCTAAGCAGACAAAGCCTTTGGCATATATACTTGTTTTGTCAGTTAAACTTGAATTGGTCCATAGTATTTGATCCACAGATTAATTTCAATAAATACATATGTAAATGACAGAGAGGAATTTCAGGCAATTTTACATGAATTTGTTCTTTGATGTCAGCTTCATCCAGTTTCTGAAGCTTGTACCTAACCCTCACGTCCTGGCTTTTTGCACGCACATACTAAAAGATAAGCTCTCAACTTTTTGAAGTTTTTTTTTTCGCTATCTCTGCTCTCCTCTCCAGCTTTGAAGTACTCTGCAGCACTGTGTCAACAGAAATGCAAACGGAAGGGAACCCCTGAGAGCCACTACTGTTCCAGCAACTTTGGTAAGAGAAGCCCTCTGCAGTTGATACAAACTTTTTTGCTGACACATGCCCCACACACACACACACGCACAAACACACAAGTGCGAAGTGAGATGGGATCTTGTGGGTGGGTGGGGGGGGGGGGGCAGAGTATGTGCAAACAAGTACAGATTGTTCACATTTTGTCTATAATCAAAGTGCATGTTTTTTTCAGCATGTTATCTTTGGCCTGCTGGTTTGTGTCCGTGTGTTTAAAAAAAGATTCCTTGAGCATTTTTTGCCATCAGCACAGTGGATTTGTGTGTAGGATACAGTGCTCTTGTATAAACAGACTGCAGTGGACTGTGGGTAAACTGTTGGTAAATGGGAGTGTTTATTCAGTCAAGCTCTTTGGCTGCAGTCACTGCCCCTGGAACAGGTCTGCAATGTTCATGTCCAGAAGCGAGCAGATATTTCATTCTGATTTCTTCTGTTTACATGGATTTGCATATGGGGAAATTTTGTGGTCGGTGGAGAGCAGAGTCACGTTGAGAAACAAGAACTGAATGTGAACGATGGTGGAAAATGACATGCACATTAAGTCAAATTTGTATAATCACACACTTTATTTACCATTCAACCTTGCAGAAATGAGTAAACACAAGTTTAGGATGTCAGGATGAAAATACACATTCAAATAATAAACATAAACCATATTTGACACTTTCCAAATTTACAAGTTTGATTCTGCTGCTTCTACTTCTTGGTATATCAGAAGCTATATTCAACCACTGAACAAAAAGTAAAGTAATTCAGTGACTTTTATCCTACAATTGTGCCGGAATTCTGATATAAACTTACAATTGCGAGTTATAAAGTCATAATTACATGATAGAAACGTACAATTCTGAGAAATAAAGGCAGAATTGCGGGATGTAAGCCTTATTGCGATGGTCAGAAAAAAAGAATTGGGAGTTTATATGATGCAATTCTGAAAAAAATAATGAATAAAATTGTGAGAAAAAAAGTCACAGTTACGTCATTTTAATCTTTTTTTTTTTTTTCAGGGGAAGAAATTAGTTTAGTTTATGTGCTGAAATGAAGAAAAGACAATAATAAAGACTGAAATGTTGTCAAAGCCCCAATTTTGGTATATAGTAATTAAAAGTATTCTCTAAAGCGTTTGTTTTTATTTTTTTGGACCCATTAGTGATCACTGGAACGGTCATCACCGCTGTAACGCGAGGAGGTAGCATGTATGCCACCATCTCCATAATCAATGTCTACAAGGAAGGTAACCTTGCTATCCAGCAGGCTGGCAAAACCATGAGCACAAAGATTGTCATCCTTTGCAAGAAGTGCCCCTATGTCAGACGAGGTAAGTGTCTTCTTCAGCTTCGGTAAATAGTCAGATTAACATGTGGCAGTTTCATCTGCCACAGAGACCTGCTGAAACCGACCTAATTTTATGAACATGCGTATAAATACTATGCCAAAAACAACCTGAAAACTTGTGGTATTGTTATGCAAAACTAGATTTTGGCATGCATGTGCTGCAAGATGCATGTCAGTACCGCAAGTATTTGTTTTTACTCGTTTTCATGAGACAGGGCTCAGTGAAGCACATCACTGTAACCTCTCATACTGAATACATAATTGTGTTCCTGTTAGTAATGCTTCTTTGTTTGTCAGTGTGTAAAAACAAGGAAATATTTCATTTCTGAGAACAGCATCTGTAGCATGATGTCAGTTAACCACAGACTGAAATAACTTAAGACAGATTTTCTGTTAACTCAACTGTAAGCTATGTTTTGTTTAGTGTAAGATTTAAAAAAAAAAGAGTAAAAAAAAGCTTTCCGCAAGGTTTGCTAAACAAAAGGATGCCTCGTTGCATTCAAGTGCCGCTCTTTAATGTGCATTCAGTAGTATGGTGTCAATTTAACTCTTTCTCCACCATTGACGGGATTTTACACCATTTATGGGACACTTGTCTGCAGTGACAGAATTTTCTGGCTTTCTGTGTTTTCACGGTTTATGGTAGGGGGCGCTATTATACATCTTCTAAAAGAGTACAAAATCTCTGGATCAAAACTAGCCTGGGCCCGCCCATACTTCCTGTGATGCTACATTCAATTTCGTGAGCAAAGTCAGTCTGGCAAAGCTACCGTTTTAGAGCATTTCCGTTCCCAAAAAGGTGGGAACCAATGACGAGCTCCCCCTGTGGCGCGTGTAACGCGTTGACGCAGCAGTTCTGCGACCGGAAACCGTACCGGTTTTCAAACATGACGTGTACCGAGCATCAACAATCGTTCGACTGTTTGCTAAACTCGAAAATAATCACTGAATGACTGTAAATACCAGCTACTCTCATATTAATCTGGCAAAACCGACAGAAATCACTTGACGACATTTTCCTACTGCTTTAATGAAACTAGCTACAAATGCGTCATCGGAATGAGTGCTCTGATTGGTTGTAGATTCATCCAGTAGTATACAGAGGCTTATGATGGATGCAGGTTAAGCCCACCTGAACAAAAATGATGGCAGTGGCTGGAGAAAGAGTTAAAATGCGTTACGTAATAAGAAATAAACAGTATTTTAGTTAGCAGTGGTGTTGCATCAATTTGTTCCACATAAAAATAATAGCTGTCAGTCGAACAACAAAAGTAAATAATGGCAAAATTTATTTTTTCAGTCTCAACTTTTCCATTAAATTTGTTCCATTAAGTTGTGCATTAGCCCATTAAATTGTACTTGGTAGCAAGCTCACTGTCCAAATGTTTTTACGACGAAATCTCACTGTCATATGTTTATACGGTATATAAACATATGGAGTGGATAGTGCAAGCGAGGCCCCAGAGAAAAGCTGATCCAAAGCCCTTCCTGAATGTCTCTGCCGTTCCGTCACTGCATTCAGGTTTTGTCTGTGTGATGTCGCTAGGTTTGAACTACATCTTCATGGGCCAGGCAGATGAGGAGGGCCGTGGAATGATCGCCCCCCATCATTTCATCATGGCTTTCAAGGCTAAGAACCAAAGGGCCTTCAACATGCTTAAGAACAAGCGCTGCTGAGTTCTTACAAGGGATCTCTGGTCTTAAAATCCACACATGGGTGTGTGATGTCTTCATATTTGCCCTGCATGTCCCAACTTCCTTCATCGACCGCTTCAGAGGAGCCCGAGGACTGTTGAAGCACATGGCGCATGCCTGGTTGGACTCTTTTGGTTCCTACTTCTCTTCTTACTGTTGCGACGAGCATCAAAATGGCAGCAAGAGCAAAAGTAGTAAGACATGGCAGGTGAAGAAAGCTAAAATGTAAAGATCAAGATGATAGTATTTTGAATGCCACAGTTTACAATGTATTTCTAGATTTTTGATCGAATAGCAAAGTTAGAGGAGCTTTGTTGATGATGTCTAAAAGGCAATAAACTAGTAGCACACCTTTGAAATCATGCTGGATATGTTACATTTTGTCTATAAAATATTTTCATAGAAACAGATACCTAATGGTAAATGTTTAATTATAAATTATTTGTTTTATCAAAGAAAAAATAAAGTTCATTATCAGTTAAGTATCGGATCGGTCTTCACGATTTATTTGTATTTTTGTAAATTTATTGAATTTTGTTGCATTTGAAAAGGAAGCTTCAAAATATTCAAGAAGTTTACATGGTCATGTCAGAACATCTGTTTCTAAAATTGCCTAGGGCTCAGAGTGCTTGACTATGAAGGGCACTATTCAAACATTAACTCCTTAATAAACTATTGAAAGGGATATATTCTACAATTCATTTCAGGTTTATTTTTAAGAGTTTCTTTTCAGCATCAAAATGCCACCAAAATAACAAAAACTAACAAAAAAACAACACATTAAATATTCTTAGAAGTTTTCAACCCTGCTCCTGTGCTCAAGTGGGTCTATCCTGTGGAGTTTAGGTCCAGCCCTAATCAAACAGACCTGAACCAGTCCCTCAAAGTCTTCATGATCACTTGACATGAACAATATTACTAGCAGGTTAGAAATAAAAGCTGCAGGAAAGTTGGTCTTCAGGAGCAGGGTTGAAGATGGTTTACAATACATCAATGTGAATCAGTCTTAAAATACATATTCAAATACTGCAAGTTACTAAGAACTTATGCGACTTCAATATAAAACATTTTTTTCATAATAAATGTTATTTATTTGAAAAGAATGACACTTTTAGAAAACAAGTAGGATGCAAGAATATTACATAAGTTATGATTCTGCAGGCTTTGGTGTAGAATAAACAGAGCTTAAATACTATTCCAGTAGAGTCCCAGGACTTTTTCGTCTTCCAAAGAAAAAGAAGAAGAGCGTTGTTGAGCATGCTGGGTCGCTTTTTACTAAATGCTCATGGCTTAGCTTCTGGGGTAAAACATGGCATATTTGGAGGTGCGGAAGCCCAAAAGGTCCCTCATTTCATTGCGGAACTTGGAGAGGTCTTGGCGCAGATCATTGAGGTTCTCTACTGTGGCCTGGTCCGTGCTCTGCATCTTCTGCCTTGTGGAGGTCAGGTAACGGTGAACAAGGCAGCACATAATCTTCTGATAGTTCTCATCTCTTTTCTGCTTCAGGTTTCTCCATTCCTGGAAGCAAATAATAATAAACTTTATTTTATATAGCACCTTTAAAATTTCATCACAAAGCGCTTTACATACATGTATAAAAAAAGAAATAAAACAATACAAACAGAATGACAAACAATACAAGCAACCATTCAATACAAAGTGAATATAAAAACGCAGTAAATAATAGTTAGAGGATCACTGGTTAGCTGACTGTAAGGCATAATATGTCTAATATGAGCAGGGGCAGGCAATATCAGTTTTGGAGTGCCGATGTCCTGCAGAGTTTCACTCCAACCCTATAATCAAACACACCTGAACAAACTAATCAAGGTCTTCAAGGCTACAGGCAAGCGTTTTTTTCAGGGTTATAGCTGAACTGTGCCGATGTCGGCACTCCAGTACTGACGTTGCCTACCCCTGGTCTTGAGCTTGTCTCTCTTTAACTAAAATGGTGCCAATTCCAAATGACCCCTTTTCCACCAAAAAGGTGCACACTGTGGTAGGATCAGTTCTCGTCCAATGCTTAGGCTTAATTATGTTACTACACAGATACACATGGCTGTAGAAGTGACCAATACTGCTCCTTGAGGGGCAACGTCTTGCATTTTAGCTCCACCTGCTTAGAAATTCCCGAGCATTCCTAAAGGTCTTGACCACCTGGTTCAGTTGTAGCCTATATCAATTACTTTTAAAGTTAAAGCCTTGTGGGTGCAGGATTGGCATCCCTGGTGTCTGCAGATATGGTGTTGTTCATAATTCTGAGAGTGAATTGTGCGTACTGACATTTCTTATAAACCAGGGGTGTCCAGTCCTTTTCCTGGAAGCCCACTGTCCTGCAAGGGTCAGCTCCAACCCCATTAAAGTAAGATCTAACTAGGCATGCTAGAAACTTCCAACAGGTGTGCCGAAGCAAGTTAGAGTGAAACTCTGCAGGACAGTGATCTTCCCTATCCAAACCCCTGAGTTTTGCCCCAACGCACCTACCGGTAGGTCTCTAGTAATCCTGAAGATCTTGATTAGATGGTTCAGCTGTGTTTACTTGGGACTGGAGCTAAACTCTCCAGGAAGGTGGCCCTCCAGGAACAGGATCGAACAGCCTTGTCATAAACTTTGAACTCTCTGTCGGTCCTGCTCTTGAGAGATTTAAACTGAACGAGCAGATTTACTGTCTTTAATTTGCATATGGACAAGTGGACATATGGACACCCTTGGTTGTCCACATCAGGGTTGGAGCTCAGCTCAAGGGCAGATATGTCTTTAAGAGCAGGAGCTTTTACATGATTGTCAATAGGTCAATTAACTATTAAATGCAAACTATTTATATGCGTTACAGTAAGGAGATTTTCCCAGATATCATACCTTGAGGCTATTCTGTCTCTTGACCTTGCCTGTGGAGGTGTGGGAACAGATCCATTTGCTCATGCTGATGACCAAGTAACACACGGTCTTGGGAGAGGGGAGGATGTTGAAAGGTGGAGGCAGTGTGCACTTGTCATCGAAGTAGCTGAGCCACAGTTTGGCCCGGGCAAACTTCCACTCCTTATCTTCGTGATTCTGCAAGCAGATAAAATGATCAAGGTTCTCTACCTGTTACAACCTGCGTGATGCATGTGTCCACATGTACAAGTATCTACATGTATATGTACTCATTCACATCTTCCTCATACAAAGAGTAATATACCTGAAGATTGCTATCTGTTAGTATTCCCATTTATCACAATTGTGAGTGATTAGTCACATGGAACTTGATGGCTAAGGTAATTTTGTCCAGAAGTGTCCATATGCTGATCAGAGATTATTGAGATGAAGAGAAATGATAGCGTTCTTTCATACAACAGATTAGACCACATTAAAATCTCTGCTGCCCCCTTCAGGTCTGGAGGACCCGTAGTGTTTATGTGATGTTAACACTGGTAAATGAATATGTGAAAGCTTTATTAAATATTATTGTCAGGAACACAATTGTGGTATCATCATCTATCATGTTAACAAAGCATCAAATTAGGGTCACTTACAGCAATCTGTCTGAAGCTCTTATGCAGCATGGCCACCAGGAGTTTGGTGAGAACAATGACTACAACAATGTTGTAGGTACCGACGATAAGAGCACCAACAAATGACCGCAGCTCCTCTGTGTAGCTGATCCTTGTAACAAACAAAGCCACATGTGCCAGGGAAAAAATGTACCAGAAGAGGGCGTAACATGTCCCCATAAACCTGGAGAAAGAGATAAATGAGCATGGTAAAAGATTTCTTTAAAGCCCTTTTTTTTCTTTTTCTTTTTTGCATCTTGCATCTTTAGAACAATGGTTTATGGTAATGTCCCAAATCACACCCTAAACCATTGCGGTCTTCCTTTGAGTCTGCACTTTTGTGACGTAATGCTGCTTTGACTGTTGTATAGAAGTCAAAAGCGAGCATTGCGGACACAAAGAGTCTCGTGAGCACCATACTTAAAGCTAAAATGATGAATGGAAAACCATACATTCTTGTGAACGTAATGGACAGGTGTTTGCAGTGGCCATTGCAAGTCCACATGAAGTGCGCCAGTTGGGACAGGGCTTGTGTCATAAAAAGCTAAAAGCTTTGTTTGTCAAATTCTTTTCAAATGGGTCATACGAGGAAGAACTCAGAACGTAAACCTCATCCCTGGTCCAACAAGAGCATTTATAGAAACTAAGATGCAAAAACTCACTTTGAAAGAAGAAAAAATAATAATAATTCAGTCCCTTTAACTATTCAATTTTCTGATGAGTGTAAATGAGATGAAATAAAAAGTACGTGTGAAAGGTGTCGTTGCTCTGCTCTCGACAGAAGATGCCCTCACAGTCACTTATATTTTTGGAGATGGATAGGTCCTTGTCTTTTCCATAGAGTTGTGTCAGGCCAATAGTGAAAGAGATGAGTACAAGCAGGAATAAGCCAAGAAACTTCCCGAACTCTTGTAGCATCTGGCCCATGGAGATCTGCAATGACAAAGACATTTTTACAAGCCCTTCCAGGCTGACTCACATATAGAGATACCCTATAGGGATCTAGAAAGGTTCCTATAACACAAATAATTTCAACTTAAGATCCACTGTCATCAGGCTGCATTCTGTTGATTAGCAAAGACAAACATTTTGATGCATTGCTGTATTCCACTTATCTTTCCTTGGGGAGATTTTGTGAACACTCTTAGCCAAACAATGAAAAGAAGAAGAAAGAAAAGCTGGCAGCAAATTAAATTTTAATGGTTTCATTAGTTTTCATGTCGGCTCTTTCTGGAGTCCATACAAAAACACACAGTAAATAAAAAATGACCAATGAATAAATTACAAAAATGAAGACACGTCTAAAACAAGGTAAAACCCAAAATTTGAAGTAAATATGATTGTTGCATTTTTTAGCTTAAGTAAACATGGTTTACAAGTTTATTTTAAGTGGTGGATGTCATGTTAAGTAATTCCATACAGTATATAAGATAACAACTAGTCACTGATAAACACAGCTCAGGTAAATATTGGTTTGGCCCATTAGGGGGTAATGGCAGGGGAACATTTCCTGCTAGTTACATTAAGCAACCCTTACCTACAGTACACACATAGGCTACAGTAGACTAGCTTTTTTTAAGGTGTCTGCCTCTATCCATGCTTTCTAGATTCCACTGGCCTTTCCAGTGTGGGCTGAGGTAAGGGATAAGATGAATTCCTCGTGTCAAGTCTGACCGATGAACCATAATGTTCTGTACTGTGTGTTTGCTCAGAAACACAGCCAGGATTTGGGAGATTTTTTTTTTTTTACAACTCCCATTAAACAAATTAATTTTCTTGTCACTCTCAAACCCCTGGTAGGCATTTTGCACATCTAATATTTTTCAGCCTTTTTTGAGCCATAGTATTTGCAGTAGTCTCTGATACAAAGCCTCAAATCCAACCCCTAAATCATTCCACTGGCCGAAAGGAGTATTTTGAGTATTTTATTTGAAGCCTGATTAGAAATCTTATAATACTGTGTTAAAATTTCAGTCCACGAATCTGACTGCTTCAATGCTGCTGATACTTTGTATAACTGTGATATTTATTAATAAAAACATATCATGTTGAACAACATAATATTATTTATTTTTGGACAATAAAATGATATTAATATTATTGGTTCATTTAAAAAAGGACCTTACAGAACACAAACACTGAAATGGTAACATGTAGTATTTGATCAACTGCAATAGAAATTATCAGCACAGAAAATGGGGAAAAAAACACAGATTCCATCTGACCCTGCCAATGACTCTTTTATATCCAAGCAAGCAAGGGTTTGGAAAGACACCAGCCCATCAGATATAGCACAGCAGGCATAATAAGGGATTCTAACCCTGAAAAACTCACACTAATAAGACAGTTACTATAGCTACAAAACACCATATCACTCCTTAAATTGAAAGTTTAAGCAGTCAGTTTGACATCTCAACTCTTGCCCTCACAAAGAAAGAAATATGTCCTCAGACGTTTATCCAGAGGTGAGTCAGTGTTTTCTACTTATCTGTCCTTGGGGAGATTTACTGGACACTCTTAGTCAAACAATGAAGCAGGAGGGAGTAAATGTCTGCCTTCCCAGTCTGACTGTATTCTTTGTCATTCTTGTATCTGTACATCATATGTTGTACAGTATGTATTTTATGGTAGAGGGAGTGACATAGAAAGCATTTAGGCATTTGGGTGGGTTCATGCATTTATAGAAAAGCAATAATACAAGGCACTTTCCTCTAAATAACTTAAGTTGGGTGTGTGTTTGTGCGTCAATCCATTACAGCTCAGAGTGTGTGTTTGTGCATATGCATCATATTCCAACCACAATCCTTGAGTGAATTACTTTTCCATACAGCAACGCCAGACACTGATGTCAGTCTAAGAGCACGTGCTGGAGAGCAGAGACACTCACACATAAGCTCAGGACTGACACGGTTTTAGTCACGCCGACTGCCGAGTCCTCTGAGAAGAGCAGTGCTGCATTATGCAACTTCTCTGAAACTACTGCAGGAAGATGCCTGCTAAAGACAGAGTGCTTTTTCATCACCGCCTGCATATTGTGGTATTTCAAAGGTACAAAACAGATTTCAGTTCTTTAATAGGCTGGTATATTAACATTATATCAGTTTATGAGATTATGGTATTTAACTGTAAATTTAACTTTAAATAATAAAACCTAAAATGTTGTTACTTTATTTTTACATTCCGGCAACCACAGCTGCTGTTTTTTTTTTTTTTTTACCATAAATTTTACAGATTTTTTGAAGACTGGAAGACCAAAAAAGCATAGCACTAGCATTGCCAAAGTCAAGGGTTAATCAAGGAAAAGCGATATGAAACATACATATGCATGCTCTGACAGCTTATCTTTCATCATTCTTCAAAATACAATAAATGTTTACTTTAAAAAGTGTGTGTTATTTAAGTAAGAGAATTATCGAAGGCCAATCCAAGACATGTTATAGGTTGCCCACCACAATGGCTGGAGGCAAAATTCCCAGCTCACTCTTAATAATGTGGGATCTTTATTGGCATCTATGGAGAACCCTTAATATCCATGGAACCTTTGAATTGGTTTGTCTTAATAGTGGAAAAGGGTTCTTTAGATCTTTCAATTTGATCACTGAATGGTTCTTTAGAGAACCCATCACTGCCAAACAAAAAAGCCTGTTGGAATCTTTATTTTTTTAAGAATTTACTAAGAAAAAAAGGACCTGCATTTAATAATACAATATAAACTGGACATTTCCAGCAATAAATCCCAATAAATTAAAAATGAATCCCCAAAGGCAGAGATCCAAGAATAGAGAATTGGAAAGAAAAAACTGAACTGCTGAGAGAACTGAAAACAGAGATTTGCAGCACTGATTAGATACACAGGAAAAATGGGAGAACTCCCTGGCGTTATTGGTGTGACCACTGGGCATTACGCAACAGAAGAAAAAACTAGTTTTTTCAGTGGTTAAACACTCCATTGGTTGTGGGAGTGAATAGATAGTACAGACAGAGGAAGTTGTGATTACCTGTAAAGGCCCCAAGATGGAGCTGGTGGTGTACATGAAGAACAGACGGAGATAGCTCAGAACATTGGCAAACGCAAAAAGGCCTTCAGCAACCAAGAGGGGGTGGAATGCATCCCAGTTTTTCCTCTCTTCTAATCGCTCTTTCTCAACATTCTTAAACTGAAGCAGAGGACAAAGGATATTCTAAATGATGCAATTTCAACAAAAATAATTATATATATAACAACATAATTATACAATCTCAGAAATATGGTAAGCTGTCACTGGGGTGGTACCTTTTAAAAAGGTACACTTTTGTACAAACTAGGTTCACTTTAAAGGTGCCATCTCAATGCATTGAGAGAATATTTTAAATTGTTGTCTTATACAGTATGTACATAGAAGGTATGTAGCTTAGGTAAGGGGGAAAAATGCCCAGAAATGGTTTTACAGGTCCATTTACAACACTAGAATGAAACAGTCTGTTTTTGCCTTATTTTGAAGGTTCATGAATAGTAATGAGGAGGTCTGCTCTGATTGACTGTTATCTGGTACATAGTATCTACAGCTGTAATATTTCTGTAACTTCACACATGTAACACCCCTCAGAATGGTGTGTGTGTAAGT
>JAUCMS010000052.1:8641745-8659708 GCA_032357445.1 Enteromius radiatus | reverse complement strand
GTTAAGCTTAATTCAATGTAGAGTAACTGATAGCTTAGCTCACTACATTTTCTAAGTAGCTTGCCCAACACTGTTAAGTAGTATAGTTGTGTTGTTTACTCTGCTTGAGAGGGCTATATGATATGCTATATCAGTGTTCAAAATGCGCAGCTTAATATTTTTGGAGCCTGCTGTTATTTTTATTTTTCAGGATTCTTTGATGAATAAACGGTAAAAAGAGCATTTATTCAAAATAAAAAATATTTCATTGCAATATACACTACTGATCAAAAGTTTGGGGTCATTTCTTTAATCTAAAAACTGTAGTAAAACTTTTCCACAGTAAAAATAAATTATATTTTTAATTATTAAAAAAAAAGCATACATTTTTCACAATAACAGTTTTACTGTATTAAAAAAAGAAATAATAATAATAATATATATGTATGTATATATTTAGTGCTGTCAAACAATCACGATTAATCACATCTGAAATAAAAGTTTTTTTTTTACATAATATATGTGTTTATGCTGTGTTTGTTTATTATGTTTATATTAAAAAACACACACATTATATATTTAGAAAGTATTTACATGTAAATGCATTTATATATTTATTTTCTTATATTTAATATTATATCTAAATATATTTAATATATAAACATACCATATTTTCGTTTGACAGCACTAATATATACATATATATATACACATATTTTTTTCTTTTTTTTTTTAATGAGTCGTGATGAGTGTAGAACATTTTTTTATAAAACAACAACTTTTGAATAGCATGCTCATTACATTAACTTACCAGACAGATGATTGTCCAAAGACATAGCAGCAAAAAGCAAATGCAACAACGTGTTCTCCTGTGAACTAATAAGACACTATAATAAGTGAAAATTTGCAGATGCAACCATTATATGATTTGTCCATTGGTGTAGGTTTAGGTAATATTAAAACACACTAAAACACATCTAAAAGTAAGTAAAACCTCAGTCTGGACCGTGGTATGATTTATAGGCCTATTCTAATCACAATTAAAAGAAGCTCCCCATAAGGTGCCATTTACCTGAAGAAGCAGGTGTGGGTGGAATGAACATGGTCACATCCAAAGCTTTCCTTCTTGTTAGGATACATCAACAAGAATCATGGAGTGCCAGTCCTGATGCTGTGTGTGTACAATTAGAATTACATTTTATTTATTACATTGCATTATTTATTTATTATTTTTTTATTAAATCATTTTTAAAAAATCTCCAATTATGGTTATACAATATACAATTCCAGTCCCCATCCGCACTTGCTCTGTTCAGTCATCTCGACTGGTTTGCTGTTCACTGCAAATAATGTGGTGGGGGGAGTTTGAAGTGGCGAAAGCACCGTTGCATTTCCACTGGCTGTTGAGAAGGGGAGGATCTTTATTACCCCCATACCGAGAATGAATCAGTTCAGTACAGTTGGAGCCGGACACCGACGCCACATCTGCAGAAACAGACGCGCATCACGACACGCGACTGGAAAACAAGACGCCGGCGGATGTTTGCAAAGTAATGAATGCTTCCAGACCGCATTCACGACGCTCGCGCGGTTATAATGTATTAATGATGTCTGTTCCGCTGTTGTAACGGTTCTCCATCTTCGCAGGAGCCACATTATAGACAATCGCCGCTGAAAGGATTTCTCTAGATGGATGTGCAAACGGATATGATACTGTAAACGTTCGTGATTTGTTTCTGAGGACTGAGGGGAGATTCTGCGCACTGCAGTGAGGCTACATTCAGCAATGCACGCGATTGGACTGTGGATGTGATGGATATCGAGTGTTTGTCGGCAAACGAGATCACATTTAGGTTTTTATTTAAAACAAAGTTTGCTTGCATGAAAACACCAGCTCAGTTAATAGCGTTTGAGCAGTTGCTCATCCAGTGTGACTGAGTGGTGCAAACACACTCTATCCTTCAACAGATGAGAAGCAACCAGTTCATACAACTTCAGTTGCCTGCACTAGTGAAGAAGAATGGTGTTTATGGCAGAAATCTCAAAGCCTATCGGAATCATCCAACAAAAATAATCACCCAGCCTGGAATCGTAATGAAAGTGTTGCGGAGAAAAAGAATTGTACTGTTTGTAGCCTATTTTCTGCTGTTAGTTCTTACCATGCTGAACTTGGCTAACTACAGATGGACTAAAGAACCTCAGCAGTGTAATCTCCAGATGAGAAGCACGCCGTATCAGGGCAGGTCAGACATTCGATTCCTTTACAGACCGTCTCTTGCTAAGAAGAGACAGCTTGTCTATGTTTTGACCACATGGAGGTCTGGCTCATCCTTTTTCGGAGAGCTGTTTAATCAACACCCAGAGGTTTTCTTTCTGTATGAACCGATGTGGCACATCTGGCAAAAGCTGTACCCGGGCGATGCTGTGTCCTTACAGGGAGCAGCAAGGGACATGCTAAGCTCGCTGTACCGCTGTGATCTTTCAGTTTTTCAGCTGTACAACAGCCCTGGAGGCAAAAACTTCACCTCCCTTGGACTTTTTGGAGCCACGCTAAACAAAGTCATCTGCTCGTATCCTCTTTGCTCCGCTTATAGGAAGGAAGTGGTTGGGATGGTGGATGACAAAGTGTGCAAAAAATGTCCTCCACAAAGCCTCAGGCTCTTAGAGGAAGAATGCCTTAAGTACAACACTATAGTCATAAAAGGGGTCCGGGTTCTGGATGTTAATGTTTTGGCACCCCTTATGGAGGATCCGTCTCTGGATCTCAAGGTGATTCACCTTGTGCGAGATCCCAGAGCCGTGGCCAACTCCAGGATCAAATCGAGGCACGGGTTGATTCGTGAGAACTTACAGGTGGTCCGAAGCAGGGATCCCAAACTGCGTCGAATACCCTTTGTGGATCCTGGCCACAAGCTTAGCAAAAAGGATGGAGCAGATTACCATTCGGTTGGAGCTATGGAAGTGATATGCGATCGGACGTACAGGAGCCTGAGGACCGCTTTAAATCCACCCGGCTGGCTGAAAGGGAAATACCTGGCAGTGCGTTATGAGGATCTGGTGGAAAACCCTGTCAAAACACTTCGGAATGTTTATCAGTTCGCTAATCTCAGTGCCAACCTTGACATCGAGTCTTTTGCTCTTAACATGACAAATGGCACAAGCTCTTCCTCAAAGCCATTTATTGTGTCTGCCAGGAACGCCACACAGGCAGCCAGTGCATGGAGAACAGTGTTGAGTATTCAACAGATAAAACAAGTAGAGGAGTACTGCCATCATGCAATGGCCATCCTGGGTTATGAACGTGTGAGAACAGCTGGAGAAGCAAAAGACTTGGGTAAATCTTTATTGACTGCTTCCAAACTGTGACATGCTTCCCTACCCAGATATAGCTTTTAAATGTCCACCTGATGCAGAGCGCCAGCTCAGTAACTGGATTTGTTTGTTTAAATCAAAGTGCTTTTGAAGGATTTCGCAATTTCTTTATGAAATGTCATGGCCCTCTGTGGTTGTTCAAAAGCACCCTTACTTTTTCTAAATGGACCTGTAGATGTCTGATACAGCAGCATCTGTGAACCACAACTGGAAATTCATATTGTACAAAACAAATGTTGCATTGCCCTTTTTCTTCCAAAATGGATGCTTAAGTTTGTTTGGAATGTTCTAGGTCTTTTTTTTTTTTTTTTTTTTTGAGTTTAAATTTATTTGCTGTATTTAAAATTAATAAAATTTTCAAAAAAAAATGCTGTTATGCGGAGTGCAGGTAATGCTGTTTCTTTAGGATCGATTTAAAGACAATCATTAAAGTTCTCAATCTCCACACACTTTATGAATGCCATGTTGTGTTTTATGTAAATAAAAACCTAAAGTAATGCGTTAAAATATTTGTAAAGGCTTTAATTTTACTGTTTAGTTCCTGCTGAATGTGTCAAGAAAACATTTTATTCCACTTAAATCTGCTCTTATCATGAATGTATAGCTGTAATTATTTCATTTAAGCTAAAAACTCACTATAAAAACAGTTCAGAAAGTGAGTGATCCATGTGTTTCAGCCTGGCTAAGAAGTGTTTTGTGCATTCTATGGGGCCTTTGATTACAACCTCCAACTCTTACATTGGTCAAAAATATTGATATGTTTTTGCTACTCAGAGATGTGAATTCCAACAGGGTTTCACTGGTTTATCATTGATTGTTATACCATGACACTAGTTTAATATTGAGTAAATTGATTGGTTATTTAACGTATGTCTGCAAAATTGCTTTTAGATGGGAAAAATCCAAAGCAGCAACTAAACAATTAAACAGAATGAGACAACTGGCTTTCCACTTCGACTGAGAAATTATGTGAAGTATCAGATTTTATGCAGATGTTATCCTCTGTGCATGCTGGAAAGAAAGCCAATAAGACCAAACTACATTTTTTAGCCCACTGTAAGAAGAAAAATAAAATCTGTTTTTAACAACAAAAACAAAATCTATGACTATAATGCTAAAAATATAATTTAAAAAATCACTACAAATGTAAAAGAATAGAAGTTCACATCTATAATGGAAAAGAGGAACAATGTTTTTTCCCCACAGCAATCGGCTTGATCTTTAGCCCAAATTCAGTGGTTTAACAAACAACATTTCTGTTCTCAAGTTATTTCAACATGCGGGCAGTAAAAGGAATATGAGTGCATCACTGGGCAGCACACATTCAAGTGGTCATGATAGCTCTCTGTATACTAAGCAGAAACAAGGACTATTGTCTTTTGTACCATATGCAGTATTTTCCAGGGGCATTTGGGACTGTTTTACAGCTTTCATGTTTTGCAAAATGAATCGCTGTGGTTTAGAACCCTGTGTAATAGGCCTATGGGGTTCTGTTAGAAACAAACAGGAACTAAACTTAGCTGCAGTGGCTACAAACACATGCTGTATCACGTTAAGATGTGTTGCACTCAGGAACACGCTTGCACACAGTTCATTCCCCATGTACATCATAATGACCGGGTACCATAGCATCTCTCTGCTTGCCTCTGACGATGTCTTGTGCAGTTGCCATGACAACAGCTCAAGGAGGTGCAGCTATTATTTGTGTATGAACTGAAGCTATGGGAGCAGGTGGTGAGGACTCAACCTTATAAGAAAGAGAGACAAAGACAGATTCTGTATGTATTCACTTTTGCTTAATTAGCAGCTATTGTATATGACCCAGCTACACTTTTGGTGACATCATCACATGTGGGAATCGATGTGGTGACTGAATCATGTAGTTGATTTGCACTATGCATAAGATGTAGAATTGGACGTAATAATGACAGGAGGAGAAATGTATTCAATTGCATGTCAAATTTTCCTTGATTTTTAACTGGAACATCTGGAGTACTTTAGAGGAATCTGGGACATTAAGTGTCATTCTATCATGGAATAACTTTAGTTATTCTATCAAAAATATGCATTTCAATTGAATGCATTCCCATTATTACTGTTTTGTGGGGGGAAAAACTCTATTTGCTCAATGTACATAGCTGTGAAGAGTTAATTTGTAAAAAAAAAAAAAAAGATAAAGGGCATTTAAAAACAAACAAACAAAAAATAGCTGATTGCATTATTCTCCACATGTTTGTCAAAAGCCTAGATTGTCCACTTTGAAGGCATTTCACGGCATCCTTGTTGTTTTTGAACATACTGTAAGCCGCTAATTAAATTTTAGCGAATCAGCGCACTGTATTCAGGTCAGGTGGCAGGACTACTTTCACTTTGAAAAGACGCGCTAGCTGAGAGGAGTTTGGTCAAAGCTGACTAAAGTGATCGAGGTTGGATGTTTCCGACGTACTTGATCAACCTTCTTCAGGGCATAATATGAAAACAAAAGCTGAAATGTTTTCAGGGAACTTTGCAAAAGCAACTCGTTACAATGGTGAGGTAAAAGCTCTGTGTATTCTGTGTAATCACATCCATAAAATCGATGATCACAACAACAACGTTTGCCAGGCATCTACATTGTCATCTGAGGAAATTACAAAGATTAAACAAGGGTTGTTTTTTTAACTCTAAAACATGAAATGTGGAGATATCTGCTTTTGAGAAAAAAACTAAAAATGTTAATGAACTTTAATTTTGTAAAGTACCTGCATTTGTTTATGTTATTACTACTGCAGTTTGATCATAATTTATATATTTGCCAGGGTTAGTTTTTTGGAGAAAAAGGCACATGGATGGCGTCTGAGAGGCTTCCCTTGCTTCTGAGACAGCACCGCTTCTACCCCAATGGTCAGTGCATCCAATTCTATGATGAAGGGTTTGCAGGGGTCAAGATGTAGGAGCAGTGAGCTGATGAAGGCTGCCTTAAGCTTCTGGAATCACTCCATGGCACCTGGAATCCAGGACAGAGACTTGTGCTTGTTTCTATTTAGATTTGCCAATTGACTAGTAATGGAGCTGTAGATTTGAAGTTTGTGAACCCTAGAAAGCATTGCAATTCTTTTATGTTAGTGTGTGTAGGCCATTTTTAACAGCTTCAACTTTCCCCTCGTCCATCTGGATGCAGTTTTTGCTGATCTTATAACCAAGCAAATGCACTAAGAACAGACGGAAGGAGCATTTTTCAGCTTTTCAGAACAGATGTTGAAAGAAATCTTGGCTCGCCCTTTGGTGAAGCAATATCGATGCATTTCAAGGGACAGTGAACACTGGAAAAAAAAAATCCATTGCGATGAGTGGTTGTGAAAGTGACGGTGGATGGAGTGGAAGAAGATACAGTGAGGACTCGCTTGAGGATGCCCACAATCCCCTGGAATGAGCCCAGGGGAGCTCATAATGTTGACAGTTATGTTCCAGTCTTCTGTTACAAAATGTGAACATGGACACATACTGAAGAAGCAGACTTTTAGTGACAGGTATAAGCAATTGCAGGTAATGGTAGGTAAGTAACAGTCCTATGTTGGAGACTAATAGATGATGAGAATGTAAACCAGACCTTCCTTTTTTTGCAAGTGTTGGAGATCATGGATGGGGGAACAGAATGAAGTATCCAGAACAAAAAAACAAAAACAGAGGCAACACAAGGAAGGGAAGACATGCTGAAGGGAATTGCTGGAGAAATTCATTGAGGATATTTGGCTAGGGATCAAAAGAACAGGTAAGCAATCCTCAAATGAAAGTGACTGGACAACGAGGTGAGATGAGTTGTAGCAGAGGTGATGAGTGATTCAGATGAAATGGCTGGTTGGTTAGTAGCTGGGTGAGGGAGTGTTTTATGATTGGGTGAGTTCGGAACCTAGGCTCATTGAAAATATATGCCTCTTCATACATTTCTGCAAATCTGAAAAAGCATACCTATACATATGAATCGCTGCAGTTTTCAGTTGAATTGAACACAAGCAGTAAAACTCCAACAACTTTTATTCCTTTTCGCACAAAAGTATGATTTACTGGTACATTTTTAATTAATAAAAGCAAAGTTTTACACAATTAGCTGCAGAATGTTATGCTATGACTTTAAAACACTTTAACATTCTGTACGATTTAAAAGCTGGTACTTTTGAACGTTGTCCTCACATATACAGCCTTATATGTGTTTTCTAGTTCAGTAGGTTTACTCGGTAGCATGATACGGCATTGCACTTGGGTGGTGGAAAGCACTGGTTTGAATCCCGTGAAAAATGTTCAACAAAACAGCTCAATTCAGCGTAAGGAAGTTAAAACAGCATGGCTGCAGCAGTGAGCATGTTTTTACATTACTTTTGGGTTTGTTAACACTATCAGGTAGGTTTAGGTTTGGGTTTGGTGTAGAGAAAATTTCACAGTGACACTCGACACCGCAAAACCTACCTCAAGCAGCATTATAAAAACACTGCAATATGTACCTGTACCAACCTAATACAAGCATGCCACGGTTACGTATTTAACATGTGTTTTAGTCAGCCTGTCCTCCAACAAAAAACGACTCTATAGGTCATTTTGTAAGTACCGTATTATGACCTATATTTACGTTTTAAAGGTAAGTGCCCTCTAGTGGCCGTAAAAATAGTGACAGTGTTGTATTGCATCTGCATGTTTCACTAGAGCATGCATCCCCTGGGTTCGAACCCACAATCGCATTATCACGTCTCATCTTATAACACATCACTGTACAACTTGAGCTACACCAACCCTATTCACATGACCAATAAAATAGTACAAAACATTAATATGCACGTGTTCTGTTGCCGATAGGGGCGCAATTGTTGCATACGCTCTGATGGGTCGTATTTCACTGCTTATTGTAGAAACGACCTATACGACCATATTACTTGGAGGATATGTTGCTTTTAGCGCCACTCTCTGGACATTTCACTTTCACTAGTGAAACATGCTGTAAGGTACGTAATTACAGGGTTGCAGAAATGTATGTAGAGGCACGTATTTCCAACGTATTTCCAATGAGGTTGGAGTTCTGAGCCTGGCCGATCCGTGACATCTACTTTCTTATAATTAAATTAACTTTTACATCACAATTTAAATATATTTAAAATCTAAGATGGCAAATATATTTTTAAATAGCAGTAAAATGATGTGTCGCCTCTCAGTTTTCTGTGGAATTAAAGCCACCTGATTAGTGACTGGGATTTGTGTATATTTAAAATAAATAAATTAAGAATAAAGCAATAAATTATAAATAAGTGATTGCTATTATGTGAATAATCTATAAAAAATGTAGTCTGATTTTTGAATTCCATTTTTATTTATTTATTTTTGCACTATACAAACACAATGATCTTCTGCATCCAAATGTAAATGAGTTTTAACTTGAGCACAGAGGTCAAATGGACCATATCCAATGACCCATGTACTCAAAGGAAGCCCTTTTACGTCAATGGAAATAACCCGATGTTGTAAATGAGACACAAAATCTAGTGGCGGGGGTTCCCTTAAAAAGAGCCTCATGTAAGAGTTGATTCTTCTCCCAGGTAAGATGAAGGTAAGGTTGTTAGTTACACTATTTACATTAGAATAATGTTCAGAGTGCTTTTAAAACCTCTAGCCTTGCTGCTCAGTTTGTATGCAACTCGCACAACAGTCTCCATTTAGACAAGTGCAAACAACATCTGCAAAATAAGAGATGGATACTGAGCAGACAAAAACACTATTGAAAGATGTGGATGATGAGGATTTATAAAGTTATCAGATCTTCAGTGATTACGGTCACCAATGAAAGCCCTTACGTTCATTATTGTGTACACAAAACTAGTCAGGAACAAGAAAATAACTGTAAAGAAATAATGTAGTAACCACACTCTCAGAAATAAAGGTACAAAAGCTGACACTGGGGAATGTTTCTATTTATTATTAGGTTCAAATATGTACACTTTAAGTACTAATATGTACCTTTAATGTACCAAATTGGACCCCTTAGGCAAAAACATGTACCTTTTGAAAAGGTACCGCCCCAGTGACAGCATTTACCATTATTTCTGAGAGTGTATGAAGTTAAACAGCATTGTAACAAAATTCAAGCATATGAATAATTATGGAACATCATTAAAGAAAGATGAACACAGAAAGTAACAAATAATAATAATAAAAAAATAAATAAAACAATGTATGTGTATTGAACACATACAAGAACTGATTTAAGAAGAAGTAACTTTAATTGTCTAATAATTAGTGCAAATGTAATGCAGATCATATATCTATTAAGATATAGAGTATAAGGCAAAGCAGACAATTATTTTTAATGTTAACATGGAAATTTTCTGAAAATGTACTCACCCTTGGACCATGCGAGATGAAGTTTGTTCCTACTTCTGAACATATTTGGAGAAATTTGCTTTACATCAAAACAGGTTAATTAATCTGTCACAGATCTCAGTCCACCTCACTAAAGAACGAAGAAATGAACACAGACACATAGCGCACTACTGTATGATCAGCATCAGTTTAAGCATCAGTTCATGTAACTTATATGAACAAACAGAGGAGTTTGTTTAACAGAGATTATCTATTCAACCCCACAACCCCGTTTCATTGTCGTCCAATAGAATTAATTTGAAAAGTCCAAAGGGCCATGCTGTGTTTTACATTTGACAGTTGCACAAATATTTACCTGAAGGGACAAAGTTACAGAGTACTGAAATAGAGCAGATCAATGTCTGAAGCAAAGGATATGTAACAAAAAGTTGCCCACCAATAGATCTTCTGTGGGTGCTTTCAGAATGAGAGCTCAAACTAAATAAATAAACAAATAAAAAATTAAAATCAAAAATCAAAAATCAAATCACAATAATACACATGACTCCAGTCCATAATTTAATACGTTATGTATTGTAAGAAATCAGCCAAATATAATTCCATATTTAAAAACTTAATTAATTGTATAGGCCACCCAAAAATGTAAAAATAAGAAAATACAATACAAATAATAAAATATAAATAATAATATAAATAGATTAATATAATATAATGAGGAATGGATAATATATGGTGACACAGGTTTAATATGTGTGCACACACAGTATAGTGGGATAATGTCATAGTATGATATCATAGGATGACTGATGATAGATATATGTACCTTCATGGTTATTTCTCTAAACATAGCTCATGTGTGAAACTGATGAACTCTTATGAACAAAATCAAGCAACTGAAGCAGTTCATTTGAAAATGAATCATCAAACTGTCAAATGGTCTTCATGAGAGCTAAGCACTGTGAAACGGCCTGTTTCTAATTTGGTCCACTGTCACACTACTGACAAATCGCTCATCTATTTAAGGTTTTTAAGAAGGGATGCATGGCGTCTTGGCAATTCTCTTAAAGCAAAATTATTTTGAAACTAATAATTACAAAATTATTTAATCATTACGTACAATTCCTACAGAAAAACAGTACTAAACAGTACTAAAACAGAGTTTTTCATTTGGTAATGATAGCAGAAATATTTTTGTACTGCTAAATAGAACCCATCATGTCTAGAAAAAGACATGATTGGCAGGAATTACAATTTGAAAGTTTAAAATTTATAGCCATTTTAAAACAGAGATTGATTACCAGTTCAGATTGAGCTGACAGTCTGTAAAACTAAATAATTGAGCGCCGTCTTGACAACAGGGTCAGGATTGACAGAGGATTGCGTTAGTTCCACGTGGCTAGAGTGAAAATAGCTTACATCATCTTGTTGCTGCCTGGTCAACATATTCTCACTCCCAACTCTTTGCATATTAAAACGAAATAAAAAAAGTAAACTGTCACAATAATTTTATTTACTTTATACTATTTAAACATTAATGAGCACATAACCCGAATCCTACAGGCAGTTAGCAAAATTCACAATTTATTCAAAATGTTTTATTATTGCAAGTATTCTGAGGCTAAACGAATAGACATGATCACTGTCTCCATATGCTGTAAAGAGAACTTCATACAGCTGTCCATCTGAGTAGCTCAACACATGACATATTCAATGAATGATTATCCGGCTGATTATCCTGCTTCACAACCTGTGGCTCATAGTCCATGCAAGTCAACACATTCCATCTGTCTCTTTCTAAAAAACAGCCATACTCATAATCTTTGCCATAACCTGTGCCTCGTTTGTGGACTTGGTGGTTATCTCCATCCTGAATGCTCTGTCAGAGTATAAATCAAGTCCTCCCAGTGATTCTTACTCCACTCATTACTGCTGTGACAATCATTAGTGCTTCCCACTCTTGGCCCTTGCTGTCTCAGGGTTGGCTGGACCAGGCGGACCAGAGGAAAGTAAAAGCAATTCAAAACAGATTTATAAGACCACACCATCCATTTCATTCATCATCCAGAACTTCCTTTCATCATGGAGGTCGACCAAAGTTTGGACTGGGTGCAGTGTTGCTTCAGCAACAGGGGAATATACCCAGACTTCACCCATGTGCCGCCTTCAAAAGAATGTTGTCCCTGGCATAGCATACCAGTGGTTAGAGGAATTTAAACATGTTTCTGGTCATAACTAACGCCGTAAGCTACTGTAGGAGAGGTTTGATGGCTGAATCCCCATCAGACAAGATGGGCTTTTTTTTCACTGTTCACACTGGCTTGCCCTCTGGTTCTTATGACAGGACTTACCACTGCCTTAATTTGAGATATAGTGTTTCATAAGTTGATCCTTGAACAAAATTCTGCAACAACACCCTCGTTGATCCTGGAACAACATTCCAATCAACCGGTCGGAATTGAGTGATAACTTTTCAGGAAATATCTGTTTTAGGTTTATGATCAGAGTTAGGTGCTTCTACGCCCTTAATCATTTCACACTAATTTTAGGAATAAATTACAGGTAGGGACTGGCTTAAGTCTATATTTTTAGACAGTAATGTTGATTCAGGAACATATCTTGACAAAATCATGGCAAGCAATCAGGTGAGGGGTCTCAGGTTCCAGCTGTGAACCATTGGTTTGGTTTCTGGGAGAGATTGAATGTCTAGGACTCAGCTCATTCTCCAGGGACATCCAACTCTGGCTGCCTTGTTGCAAGTTTCCTTTGGTCTGTTCACTTTCCAGAAACAAATGAATGCAGTCAAATGCCAGTTATATATCCTTTTACATTACTGCATCACATCTACCTCTTTATCTCATGCATTTTGACTGGCTGTCAATGTTTTAATTGTTTTTAGTTAAAATAAAATATCTCTAAAATGTGATTTAATATAGTTATAGCTGGTGAGGTCTATTCCTTATAAAACTTAGAACTTACAAAAAAACTAAAATAAATAAATAAGATACAATTGCATTGATTTCTTTGGTCTTGGCCATGATGTAATGTTAAACTAAGTGAAAAACAGGCCCAGTATTTATTGTAGTAAAAGTGTAGTAAACATGTTTTTGGTGTAATGATCACCATTTGTATAATAATAATAATAACATGGCTAAATTATGGTTAATGTAGCAAAACCATGGTTAATTATTATTTTTTAAATTATGATTTTTTTTTTTTTTGTATTATTTACCAGGAGGACCAAAGAACATCTGATTGTCCTTGCTAAATATTTTGTCAATAAGAACTATTTTTATTGATCGCTTATAAAATATTCTAAGCAGAATATTTAAAATCTACACATAAAAAGGTAACAAAATAATACATAGCAGGTTGTCAAAAGAGGTTATCAAATAACCGTGAGCAATATGCTGTAACAGAAATAAGTGATAACACAGGAGAATGCAAAGCGTTTAATAAAAAAGGTGTAAATACTAGATAAAGGCAGAGCTGCCCTGAGGACTATGTGGACTCATAGTTCAGAGAGACTTCAGCATAACTGGATACTACTCTTTATAAGAAAGTCTTTCTACAAATTGAGAGTTAAATTAGAATCATTTAATTATTAGTTTTAAAATAAAATTCAACTGATGTGCATGATAGGTGTGCGTGTCAAATATTTTTAGAATGTTGATTCAGATTTTATAATCGGAATGCTTTATAATATTTATGAAACACTAATGAAATCATATATTTAATTCATTGTGTTTTCCCAAAACTGGCATAACAGTGTTAATGAATTCCAAACTGAATGTTGAGGAAAACAAACTGAAATTTAATTAGATGTCCATTGCTATGAACAACAATTTTAAAGATTTAAAATTTGCTTTATACTTCTAAGATTCACTACTTACATTCTAGTTGACCTACAGGAATTGTGAACACTTGAACTTGGCTCAGACTGAAAGTTATTTTTGATCAAAGTCTTTTGAATGTTGTTGTTTATAACTCATGCATACAGATAAGGTCACAGTTAGGTTAAGGCTGCATGGCAGCCAGCGGAACATACTCTTCAGCACTCAGCAATGATGCAGAATGCAACAATGTATACCGTGAGAATGGTCTATAATTATGTTTTTATAGGACTTGTCAAGTTTCTCTATTTCCCCTGTTTTAATGCATTTTATATTACTGTCAGGCTCAGCAGCAGGAGGCTGAAGAGGGAGTATTTGGTTCCAGGGACTCATTACTCTCACTATATGTCTGCAGAGAAGTGAGAAGATAAACATGAACACTTCTACTGTATTATTCTGTTTTTCTTTTCTAATTCTCTTCTTTTCTTTTCTTGCCTTCTAATATGCTTTATAATCTGTGGGGTTTGAAAGAACTGTCTCTAAATTTAAGGGAAGCAAAAAATGGCGAGTAAGTGAGGGTGAATCTGTGAGAAAAAGAGAGACATTTGTGCATCCCTTGTTCGAATCCACTTTCATCGCCTCACCCTGTCATCTTTCTTCATTTCACATGCCCTCCACTTTCTCTCTGTCTGGTTTAAAAATTATTGTACTCTTATGCAGGTGATAAAATTTTAAGAGTGCTTTTGAATAATTGAAGAGCAGAATAATAATCGCATGGCATAGCAAGCTGCGGCTGTAGAAGATGGGTCGGTTCTGGCCCTAAAGGCTCTGTCAGATTCACTTTGTGATGCCTGTCAAGCCACAACCCCCTGTATCTGTTTAAGGGAAACTGGACTTTTTGTCCAGCTCTTTTTTTCCTCTTCTCTTTTAATTAAACAGATGCAGTTGCGTTACTAAGATTGTGTGGCTCCCAGGGCAAAAATAAACCCAGTTTTATTGAAAGCACGTGCTTGGGGTGACATTTATAACCTGACTAAATGTCACTATTTAAAATAACTTCAGCATGTTTCAATGTGGTTTTGAGTGTTATGACTCATACAGAAGCACATCACATCGCAAAGCTGTACCGGGTGAGCTACCGAGCACATTTGATGCTGTTGGTGTGAAACGTCAGTGAATTATATACATATAGTTTAGCACTTTTCTTTTGCAATGAAGATGGGTTGGCAAAAATAGTTAAGGGTCCATTGGGAGGTCAAGAAGCAAAACGGATCTGCATCAGTGAGTTTAGGGAGAACTGATGCCTTAAATATAATGTAGATAGCTGTCTGGTACAGCCAGTAAAGAAAGATCAGGAGAGGTGTAACATGGGCCCTCTCATTTTGGTTGAAGACCATGGCACAGTGCCACATTTTGAATCATCTCCTGAGGTTCACACATGAAAGAAAGACAGCCAATGGATCACTGTGGCAGTTAGTCAGATGGCAAGGAGCTATGAGGCGTACAGAAAACGTCCTGGGTCGTGCTTTTAAAGAGACAGTTCACCCAAGAATGAAAGAATTCCATAAATCTTTGAAAACACAAATTAAGACATTTTCCTCAAATGAAAGCCAATATATGAATGGTTTGGTTAAATCCGAATTTTCTGAAGAGACCTGATTTATGACTTTAATTCACAGACTCATCAGAATTCCAGTAAACCAGTGAAATTTGTTCTTGTGTGACACACAAGCACATTTGAGGTTCTGCATGCATTAACAACCTAGGCTCATTGGAAATACGTGCCTCTTCATACATTTCTGCAAAACTGGAGAAAAAAAAAAAAAAAAAAAAACGTATCTATACATACAAATCGCTGGAGTTTCCAGTTGAAATAAACACTAGAGGCAGTAAAACACAACTTTTATTCCTTTTCACACAAAAGTATGATTTACAGATACATTTTCGATTAATAAAGGCTAAATTTCCCTCAATTACTTGTACTTGTTGTTATGTTATGATTTCAAAATATTTTTAACATCCTGCAAAGGAATACTTTTAAATATTGTCGTCACATATACAGCTTCATATGTATGAGTTTCTTAGTTCAGTTGGTTTACTCAGTAGCTCACATGGTACGCCATTGCACTTAAGTGGTGAAAACCACCACTTCGAATCCTGTGTAAAACGGTTTGACGAAACAGTCTAAATCAGCGTAAGGAAGTAAAATTAGCATGGATGCACAAGCGAATACTTTTTTTAAATTACTTTTACATTTGTTAACACTATCGGGTAGGTTTAGGTCTGGTGTAGAGAATATTTCCAACATGATAGAGCATTAATCTTTAGCGAATGGCAGCAAAACATACCTCAAGCAGCATTATAAAAACACTGCAATACGTACCTGTACCAACAATACAAACGTGCCACATTAAACGTGCGTTTTAGCGCCACTCTCTGGACATTTCACTTTGAAACTGCAGCGAAACGTGCAGTAAGGTACATCATTACAGGGTTGCAGAAATGTATGTAGAGGCATGTATTTCCAATCAGCATGGGTTGTGAATTAATGAGGATAAAGAGTAAAAAACAAAAGTTTTATGATAAGCTTGTATTAGGTTGGTACAGGTACATTTTGCAGCATTTTTAATTCACTGCTTAAAGTACATTTTGTAGCCATCCAGAAAATGTCGCTAAAGATCAATACTCTTTTGTTTTGGAAATATCCCCTACACCAAACCCAAACCTATAACTACCTGATAGTGTTAACAAATGCAAAAGTAATGCAACAATGTGTTCACTGATGCAGCCATGCTATTTTACCTTCTTACTACCGAGTAAACCTACTGGATTAGAAAAGTGAGTAACACTTTATTTCAATGGTCCACTATAGACAATCTTCTAATAGTAAGCTACTTTGCAGCTACGTGTCAACTAACAGTTGCGATCACTGATGAGCTATGAGCTAAATCGGAAAATAAGTCTACTAGTCTGTGTATCATCTGCCGCACATTTTAAAAACAGCTGATTGAGATTTACCACTAATCAAAGAACCAGCTTTACTGACGAGATGCGCATGAATTAATCAGCGATTAAATCCCCCAGCTCTAAAATCTAGGCACACATAGGCACAGAGGTACTGTAGACATGAATACATAGCACATTCTGCACCATCTGCGCTGTCGTGCTGAGTTGCGGAGGCTAGAATCTGAGCCGCTTGGCTGGGGTCTGAGCCAGACTGGACAACCAGAGGAGAGCTAATTCAGCTGTGCTCAAACAGATGTCTTACTTTGGGCCACTTGACCCTTACTCTGTGACTCTCATGGTCCTCTTTACACCCCTATTCCCGTATCATTTCTCATTCTTTCTTTATGTCTCTCACTCTCTCTGTCTATTTTGGCATTAGCCCACATGGTTCTATGAGTTTCTGCCAAAGGCACAGCAGACAACCACCCCTTGTGACTAACTTCCAGTAATTGTAATGTTTTATAATACTCCAGGAACAGAAAATACATATCTAATAAGCTTTGTGCCAAAAGTCAGCAGATGATCATTGATCCCCTTTGTAGATAAATCACTGTGACTAATGGAGGGGGGATGTGCGCTGCAATAACATGCTGCTCAAGCACAGATTTTAAGAACTCAATTGAACCAAGAGGCCTCGTAACCGTAAGAGCCAGCCAGTGACAGTCTTGGGAGCAGGAACAGGATACCATGAATACAAGAGATGTGTTTATTCCAAGTGAGCACACTGACAAAATCTTTGATTGGCAAATTTATAGCTGAAATACATCACTTTGCACAGCTATTTATCTCCATTTACAATCTGCACACGGTAATGCTAGCTTCCTTTAGAGATTACATTCAGTCTGAGGGTATGAAAAATGTTTGATATTTTGAGCCAAATTTAGAACACATACTGTTTTCATGTGTCATGCATTAACGTTAGCCTTAACAACACATGGCCCATTTTTGTAATACAAATAGGTTGTAGCAACAATGCTGTAGAATCAGCTTTTAGATGTACAGTACTCAAATTTATATGTTGCCAAATTACCTATTCTATTCAGGTTAGTGCATATTTCTCCACTATAATGAGCTACAAAACGCACCATATGTTAGTACAGTAAACCAGCAAAGAGGAACATTTGCATGAAGAACATTTAAGAATCTAAAGAACCCTTGGAGGTTCTACATGGAATCATACTAGATACAGTATAAAATAATTTTTCCATAATGCATGAATACGACTAATGAACCAACACTACTAAGCAAGCAAACAAATAAAGTTCTTTCTGAATTCTTATTTTAAAAAAAAACTCAATATACAATATATCATAAGATTCAAAGACTCTATGTGTGTGTTTGTGTTGGTATGTAAAACAACTAGTGCTGGGCAATGATTAATCGCGATTAATCGCATCCAAAATAAAAGTTTTTCTTTACATAATATATGCGTTT
>JAUCMS010000052.1:8587074-8611075 GCA_032357445.1 Enteromius radiatus | reverse complement strand
CCGCCAGACCCAGTTGGTGATCCGGGCCCACTAGCACGGCTTTAATTTGGTGATTTCCATCTAAAAATGTCCACAAATGAAAAAATGCTAAAATTGTGTGCTACAAAGAATGTTTAGATCTTTCAAAATGAAAGTGAAGTTGCTGATTCAGCAGGTTCGGCATGAGAGGAACCAGCATGATTTACTGCATGTAAGATCGCACAGATGCTGTGAGCTGCTCTGAAACATCTTACCATACCGTAAAAAATCAGACAAAAAAAACATTTGCTTACTCAGAAGACACATTTAAAGTTAAAGCTGTCAAAATTGTGTATTTTAAAGACTCATCAATCACTGATTGGTGTGCATTGATTCAGTGGTGTAACTTCCTAATGAGAGACAGCATTTGAGAAGCCTGTTCTAGATGTTTACTCATACTGTGCTTTACTCACATTTAAAGATGTGAAAGATACTTTCATAAAATGTGACTAAAATCATGTACATCACTTGTATAAGATCGTCTGTAGTATTATAGCCTACAATAAATTCTAAGCTACTACATACATAAATTGTATACATATATATATATATATATATATATATATATATTTTTTTTTTTATCACCATGTTCCATTACGGCTTTTCGATCTTGGTCTTGACAATTATTTTTGACATATCAATGTTCAAATCCATTTTAAGCACACATGAAACCTTGGTGTTTCTTCTTTACTCACTTCCTGTTGTCAGTCTTTTCACATTAAAGTTTAAGGAATCTGTCAGACCCCAAAGTAACAATGATAAATTGTTTTTATGAGGAACATGAGTCTATTGCACAGCTGCAGTGGAAACAGAAACTATCTAGAAAAATCATTACATCCTATATTTAGACCAAAAAATGTCATGAAAAAAAATGCAGTTCAAGCGATATAGGTTTCACTGCACAGAACAGGACATCAATATTTCACTGCTGAATTATACATCATTGCACTGTGTATAAACACAGAAATGATTGATTTGCAAGACTGTATGCAGTGACAGGATGTTGGCAGTGAAGTTTACATTCACTCCTCTGCTGGCTAGTAACCGGTGACCATTGGAACAGAGGGCAATTGTGACAAACCAGATTTCTTCAACAGTGCTAGAGTGATGACAATTATTCAGAGCATGCTCACTCTCTGCCTGAGTAAAAGACGCAAACTGATTTTGAGGTAGAAAATAAAATTTTTCTCTTAAAATTGTATTATGAATGTTGCTTCAGGTATGAAGATACAGATTTTTCTTGACTCATCAGCTGATCAACAATCTAGACTAACTCAAGTTAATGTGTATCTTTCACAATACTTTAGTGAAAATGCTTGATTCAGTGTTACAATAAGAAGGTATTTATTCTGTTTTTAGTCAGAGATGAGTGTGTTAAAGTGAAGTTCAAATGACAGTAATATAATAAGCTGTGTTATTTGCTTAGTTAACAGTTTCTGACTTTATATCTGGAAATTCAGACTTTATATATCACAATTCAGACTATGTGTCTTTTTGTCTCTACAAAAATTCAGACTTTATATCACACATTTCTGACACAGAATATTCTAATAGTTTACAATTCCATTACAAACATTACAAACCATCAACTTTTAACTATTAAAACCATTAAAAATGGTTTTCTATAGTGTGTTTTGGGTTTTGGGATAGTTCATTAGGATTGTTTTTAACAAGGCACCAATTGAAGATGATCATTTACCAGTAAACAACTCACACTGTCCATTACAGTTTTTATTAAAATCAATACAAGTCCCAGTAATATAACCAGTAAACTATTACAAATTTTGTAATGGTGTCTGTTTTTTTTTCCAGCTGGGAGTACTATCCATTATATCACATCCATTTACTAAATGTGAGGTGTGTTTTATTCTTTCTTTATCCAGGGCAGCAAATCATATACCGACTGTAAAACTTGTAAAACACAGATTACATTTTGGTCTCAACCAACTACAGAAAAGGATAATTACAGCAATAGCTCCCTCATGTGCACTAAAGACCAAAAGCCAAAGTCTGCCAACACTTTGTATTTAATATGAAGACTTATGAAGAACATAAAGGCTTTCATTTTAATGGTGGGTCAACTTAGTTACTTGCAGGATACTACCGCCATCTAGTGGAAGATGTAAATAAGGTTCACAAGCGTCTACATGTCCAGTATGACCACATGAGCCCTGTTGTTAATGTCATTTATATAACATTAATATAATAATGAATAATATTATGCAACTCAACATCAAGTACTGCAAAGTTGCTTCTAAAATTGCTGTTTAGTAAAATGTTTAGCATGAAACAAAAATTGGTAGTTGACATTGAGTCCTATTGTGTGACGAAAAACAAAAAAAAAAACATTGAAGATAAAGTCTCTCATATAAAAAAAATCAAAAACATGCATGGGTTTTATAGAAAGAAAAAAAAAAAAAAATATATATATATATATATATATATTAGGCTAAAGCAAAATCTCATTGTTAACTTTAAATTATTTAAGTTAGTAATGTTTAGCGGTTTTAGTGTAGAATACTCTCAAATGTATGGATTGTGAAAATAAAAAGCATACCATATAATTGAAGATGTTTAATTGTATATTTGTTGTTGTAGATAATTGTTGACTTGCAGTAACATTACATATATTGCTTTCTATAAAAAACAATAATCCACATGACTCCGATCTTTTAACATCCTGTCAAGTAAAAGGCTCTGTGTTTGTGATAGTGTTTTTAACTTCAAAACACTGCTTACATACAAGTCATCTATTCATAGCATTGTTTTGTCCAGTGATGACTGGCAGGTCAGTTGAGGTGCAGAAGACATATTGTCACAGCTGAAAGAACGTACAATAAGTGAATGACAGCAATCTGAAGTAATCTCTCACAGCTTAGTCAGTTTGGCCTGCCACATTCTCTTTTTCCTCTTATCTCTTTAGAAGGATTGCAATCTGTGGACTTTTGTGACAGGTGTCCTTGTGTGTGTGTGTGTGTGTGTGTGTGTGTGTTCCATTCCGGGTGACATTTGTCAGATACTATCAGAGTTCTAGAGAAAGCTTTTTATTTTTAGTCCCTAAAGGAACTAATGTCCCTTATCACTTACAGTATTAACTCTATGAAAAAATAAAAATAAAATAAAATATAGCTGCAAGCAGCAATTACCGGGATTCGAGCATTGTAAGGGTTTTGAGGTTGTTTAGGGCAACCTAGATGCATGTCTGACACTTAAGCACATTGAAAAAGGACAATAGGCTCATAGACTCACATACACACACATACAGACATACAGGCATACATTCACACACATTGTGTAGCAATGTTAGATATTTGAAATAAATGATAGTTATTGCAAGACTTCTCTTTTAAAGGGTTTATATGTTATTTTCATGTCTCACTGTAATGATTATCTGGCAAAATTGTATAAAGGTGTATGAGCAAAATGGTAAACTTTAACTAAATGTGATTTTAAATGTTATAATAGTGGTTTTATAATGTCTGCATCAGCAAACACAGTTTAAGTGTTTATTGAACCCATTAGTGGTCTTACGCTGCCATCTTGTGTGCACACAAAACAGTGCTTAATGTTGATAACTGTTATAGTGCTGTTTTGGGCTAAATAGTATGATTGACATCATTAATCCCAAAGGAAAAGTTGCTCAAAATGAGGAGATATATGATATTTTCTAAAGATATAGTGTATAAGTAAATGTATAAGTAGGTTTAGGGAGAGATAATTTACTATAGAAACATTGTGTTTTTGAATCACTTTTAACAGTTATAGCGCCACCTATGGTCCGATCTTTATGAAACTTTGGATAATTGTTAAGAGTCATGTGAGACATGATCTTACCGAGTTTCATAAAGTTTTGAGTTTTTGTTTACGTTTTATAGGCCTTCGGGTTAATGCAGCCACGTCACATTTTTAAATGAGCTATTCAGAGCTGATCAAAGTATAAAATTCCAAATCATTTTGATAATTATTGATCTAGAGAGTCCACAGATTATTAGTGCAGTGGTTTGGTTCCGATCGGGTGAAAAACCAGGGACTAGTTCGCAAAATGATATGCATATTGTGTGGGTGTGTCAAACACCACGTGATTACTGGGCCAAAAAACTCGTTAGCACCAACTAGTGGCCGATTTGTTTCAAAATTCTTACAGACCTTTAGGGCCATGAGTCGAACATGCACATCGAGTTTTGAACCCCTAATAAATAAATGCATATAAAGTGTTTCTATTATCACATATTTTCTGGAAATATCCCTTAAAGTGAAACCCAGAGCATTAACAAATATGCATAATCAATTTCTGCTATTTTTTTAAATTGTCCTTTATTTTTCCCTTATTTAAGCTAATTATACGAAACACACAGTGAAAGAACTTATCCAAAGGCTTTGGTCTCCATGTATCAGACACATGCAGTCTGGAATTCAATTAGATGTGGAGCTCTGAACTGGAGAGTTTATATGTGTTCATTAGAGTCAGTCTGGGGAATGCTTCAGCTCTACAGCGCCTGCCCTCAAAGCAGATGGTCCTGTTAATTGGCTTGAGTCAAAAATGATATAAGACAGAATGCATATATTTCAATAAATGTCTTTCATAAATGATCAAATAGTTCAGTGAGATGTACAGTATTTATTTGTTTGTTTAATGTCTTATAATTACTAAACATATTATAGAAATAATATTAATAATTGTGAAATATTTTAACAATTCATAAATATTTTCTATTGAATATATATGAATATATTTTAATACGTAAATTATTCCTTTGATCAACAGCTATGACTCCAATATTTAGTGCCACATAATCCTTCAGAAATCATTCTAATTTTCTCAACACTACAAGGAAAAAATAAATAAATAAATAATAATTAAACAAAAAATTATATATATATATATATATTATAATGAATAATATTTTTGGGTTTTGATCAAACTTTTTTAGGATTCTTTAATTAACAGTACATTTGGAAATACAGCATTATATTGTATTATATTATAAGTTAAAAATAAATACATAAAACATAATAATGAAGTCTTTATAGCAAAACAAGTGAAACATTGCACTGAGGAAATAAAACTTCAGATTTAATTCTGTCCACCAGGATTTGCAAATGATTTTATAAGAATCTTCTACTTATAATAAAATCAGATATAGCTCACATAATCGATGCCACAAAATATGATTAATCAGTAAACAGTTTCTTATTTAGTTTGCAGCATGTTTCTATTTATGTTTTACTTTTTTCCAGAAACTTAATTTTAATTTAACTTTATGACTCCACTGTCCACTAGTGAGCATGAAACATGAATATCATTTATCCACATTAGTATACACAGATAACATTGTTTCTTTGGGTGTGTGGATCCTGGCATGAGACAAAATACGAGCCTTGCTCAAAGCCCATCGCACTTTGCTAGAAATGATTACGCAGAGAAATAATTTGGTGTGGTTAAATGAAACTGGCAAGGCAGGCGTGAGTGGGCCGTCTGATTAGGGGTTAGGGATTGCCCTGTGGGGAGAAAAGCTAATCTGGACATGTAGCATCCTATTTCCTTCAGGGCTGTGTGCAGTCATCCGCCGCTAAAGACACAGCTGCCAGTGGCGTAAATGGATAATATTAGCACGCAAACGTTATTCAATTGGACACAAATTATGTTTCACAATTACTATGATCCATATGGCACAGAGCCCAACATAAACCATTCCAATGACCAATAAACAGCAAACACATTCATTCCTAAAGGAACACTTCGCCCATTTATTAAAATACTGTTCTGTGCTCATATTCATGTTATTCCGAGCCCAGTCTTTTTTTTTTCCTTAGAAGGCAAATGCAACTCTTTTGTAAACAGCTGTTTGTTACTGATTTTCCTGGATGAAAAATATACTGAATGCGCACTTAGTGTTCTTCAAAAAATGAATGAATAAATAAAAAAAAAACAGTATATACTTGCAGTGATTAAAAATATGAATTGAATTCATACATGATGTGTCAATTAATTAATTGAATTAATCACTACAGTAATTAATCACGCATCAATTTTGTCCAAAAAAAAAAAAATGGTAATTTAAATCTAATACTAAAACTAGCAGTAGATGGCCACAAGTTACTAAGTGAGTGAGTCATTCATTCATTCAACCGATTCATTCAAACATGACCTTCTTTATGAAGAAGTCACCCATGAGTTGATCCAGCCTTAAAATCAATATTATTTGCAATCATGCAGATATTCAGGAAAAAGAAAAAATAGTGATATAATGTATTTTGGTTTATTCAGTGATATTACACACATTTTCTGACTTGAATAATCAAATTATTATTATTATTATTATTCAGTTCTATTTATTTTCAGTCCACCTAGTCTAGAATTTAATCAATAAGAGTACATTTTCATGATTATGTTTTTTAACACACTTTTTAAATATCTCTCTTTTTTTTTTTTTACATAAAACTTAGTTACTACTCATGTATTTTAAATTATGTATTTAAAAAAACAAAACAAAAAAAAAAAACATTTGTCATGCTTTAAAATAATGCACATACTGTATAATTTTAGCGTTTATGTACCTGTACCGTTCTTAAGAAACCAGGGGTTTATCCATTAAATTTAGAAAATGATAGACCAATCTCTAACTTGCCATTCATTACTGAAATCTTGGAAAAATGTGTCAAAGCTCATTCATAATCACCTTTCCAACAATGCAGAGACTGCTCTTGTTAAAATAACTAATGACTTGCTATTAGCAGCTGATGCTGGTCTTCTGACAATACTTGTACTTGATTTCAGTGCGGCCTTTGATGCAATCTCGTGCAATCAATCAATCAATTTTATTTCTATAGCGCTTTTAACAATACAGATTGTAGCAAAGTACTGAACATTATCAAATAGGAGAATAGAGTGATAGTAATGTATAATAACATTATTAAACTATTTATTTATTTATTAAATGCAGAGACGGTCTCTGTAATCAAAACAATGATAATCACTAGAAATTACTGTAGGGGCCATCAACTAAGCAAGCCAGGGGCAACAGCGGCAAGGAACCAAAACCCCATCCGTGAGAGAATGAAGAAAAAAATAACCTTGGGAGAAACCAGACTTAGTTGGGGCCAGTTCTCCTCTGGCCGGACGCCCAGCACCTAATTTCAGTTAAATTTTAAGTGCATGTCAGATTGTGCAAAGAACTTATAGTGTCTGTGTGCATGTGCATTTACAAGATGCTCCTGGATAGGTTAGCATCTATAGGGATCACTGGCACCCCCATTTCTTGGTTTAGATCTTACAGTACCTTACCAGTTGTACTCAATATGTTCAAATAAAAAATTGTAAATCAAGACCATCTACAGTTACTACTGGAGTCCCTCAGGGATCTGTTTTAGGGCCACTTTTATTCACGATCTAAATACTTCCTCTTGGTTTTATTTTCAGGAAATACGGTATCAACTTTCAATTTACTTTTGCTATGCCGATGACACCCAGTCTTCTAAACCTTCTAGTTCTTTCCCCCCACTTGCCTTGACTGAATGTTTAATTGAAATTAAAGCTTGGCTTTCAGGTAACTTTCTTAAACTCAACAGTGATAAAAACGAGGTTTTACTTATTGGTACAAAATCTACTTTGTCTAAATCTAACTGTTTAGACAGGTTAGAAGTTTGGGTGACATTCTGGATAGCACACTTCTTTTGAAGCTCACGTTAATAATATTTACACGCACTGCATATTTTCACCTGCATAATATAATTTGCCTCCGTCCCTCTCTTACTAGGAATAATTCAGCAATTCTAATTCATGCACTGGTCACTTCACATATTGATTATTATAATGCTTTCCTCACTGGTCTTCCTACTAAACTTCTCCACAAACACCAACTGGTCCAGAACTCAGCAGTTCGTGTTCTGTCTAGGACTTCTATAATTGAGCACATCTCTCCAATTCTCCAACAATTACTCTGGCTCCCAGTAAAGTATTGTATTGATTTTGCTTCTCACATTCAGGGCACTTCATAATTTGGCTCAACCGTATCTTACTGATTTATATTCCTTCTTGCTCTCTCAGATCGTCTCATTCTATCTCTCTTGTGTCGCTACGTATACGTTTACGTACCATGGGAGCAAGAACTTTTAGTTCTGTGGCTCCTCGCTTGTGGAACTCTCTTCCCCCAACACTCGGAACAGTGACAGCCTTCATACTTTTAAATCTCGTCTTAAAATGTATCTTTTTACTCAGGTTTTCTTGTGACTTGCTGCTTTTTAAGTTTTTTTTCAGAGCCCCAAGGATCATAAGCCTCAGGCAGCGAGAGCTGGATGTCGCTCAGAGTCTGGCTCGATCCCTGAGAGCCCCCCAAAAGAGCAAATATCTAAGGACAGCGGCCAAACAGAGTATGCCCCCCAAAATAAGCTAAGGAGGAGCTGGACGATGGAGCCATCCACGCAGTGAATGCAATAACTCCGACTTTTGTGGTCCGTTGCCGGGGCAATCGGTGTAAAGTGTGAGCGTTTCTCACACGAGTGGTCCACACGGTGGTAGTGATGGGTCGTTCTTGAACGATTCATTCATTCTGAACGGATCTTTAATGTGACTCGGGGAGAATGAGTCGTCTCGTGGGAGTGATTCGTTCAGTCGCGCATGCGCATTTGCGCAACATCCTATAGTTTCTGTATTGGAATTATTGATTCATCTGTTCCGGGTACTGAGCCGGTTAGTGTCAAGTGGTCACGTGAAAAAAGACCAAACGGCTCAAACCCGAAGACTCGAGAGACGAGCTAATCAATTCTGTTTCTGGCTCAGACTGCATAGGTTAATGTTACGGGGCTGTCACGTGATGAACGAACGACTCAAACCCAAAAACTTGTCAGATAAGAGGCAAGGTGAGCGAATAATAGATTAAAGACCCAGGTAAACAATGAATTAATTTATAGCATTATAGTTTTGTCTTGTTTGTAGTGTGATCAACATTTGTGTAAGCAGTAGATGTGTTAGGGAGCAAACAGGTAACATTTTAATTATATTTTGCTAAAATGAACGAGATAAAAAGATTAGTTAATTTTGCTGATGAACGAGACTCAAAGGTCCGAGTTGGTAAAATGATCCGAACTTCCCATCACTACGCGGTGGGTGCAGGACTCCTGATTAGGGCTGCCCATTGCTGCAACATCGACTGTACTACCATCTCCGGCTGAAGCTGTCCACGCGGTGGGTGCAATAGCTCCAACTTTTGTGGTTCGATGCTGCGATAATGGGTGCATTGTAAGCTTCCCTTATGAGAGCGACCAACGCGGTGGGGTGCAAACTCTTGTTTGTGATGTCCACAGATACCGTAGTGAGGGGGCCTCGACCGTCTCTGGCTGAAGCCGTCTATGCGGTAGGTGCAATGGCTTCGACTTCTGCGGTCTGCTAACTGTTACTTGTGAGTGAGAGCCTCTGCAGAGGCGAAATGCAAAATAAATCAAGCTACTAGATAAATGGAAGTAACCTCTATTTAAAGAGAGGACTGATTCTGATTGGATGGTCGGGTAATAGGCTGATTAGGAAACGAGTGTCAGCTGTGATTAGCCGATCGTATGTGCTCCTCCCGAAATATGTTTATCTCTAAACATCATTTAATTGTCCTTGGAGATCAGGGACAGGTAAATGTTATAAGTTAGCAAATACTGTGGCCTGCAAGAATCCAGTGAAGTTGTTGATGCTATAAAATCCCTCTCGTCTTCAGGCTTGAGCTGAAAAAAAGCACACCTAACCGCCCCCGCCCCCCTCCACAAGCCCTCCCCATCAGGAAATAAGACGAGAGAGAAAAGCAGACGATTAATGAAGATTTTAATGCTGTCATTTAAAATACGCCAAGCTCATTGTTCATCCTTGGTCTCCAACAATAAAAGCTTAAATGAAGCGTGCTTTCTGGGGCTAAGCATTCATTCAGAGTAATTGGTGCCGTCTTTGAGAGAGCTTTGAACCAGCTGACCTGAACACTCAGCCCTTGTTAGAGAGGCCAGAGTAAGGGAAGTGAGCAATGCACCTTAAGCTGTGAGAATGAGCTTACATCATGACTGTAACACTGCTGGAGGGCTCTGAATGAGAAACATTTAAGTTTTTATTGAAGAAAGTGAAGATGATGTGGAATTATTCTGTGTTGACTGGTGAACCGGATGAGTGTATTCAGTTTAAGATATAATGTAAATGATAGACAAACACAAAATTATTATTACATTCTAAATTATACAGCACTCTGTCTGTTTGTCTGTCTATCTGTCTAGACTCTAGACAGACAGACACGTCTACATAAAAATGTAAAGGAAAAACAAAATCATGTACCACTAGGTGGCAGCACGTGCAAACATTTTCTTTCAGTACTCTGGCATCTCAAAACCTTGTTGCTGTAATCATGTCTCTGTCGTTCATGATTATTTCAACATAAACGTTAATTAAAATGGAACCACTGTCTGTATATAATACACAAACACATTATCATAACTTGCATTCCAAAGGTAGCCTAAGCCTAAGCGTTTTCACTGAAGGGACATTTACAGTTGACGTATTAAAACAGTATATGTTCCTGTTATTCCTGAGTGTAATTTCAAGCAAAATATTGTCTAAATATGCTTATAAGTGGGTTTAACTGCGTTATACAGAAACAGAATATGCTTGTTGCTTGTAATATCATTAATAATTCAGTGTAGGTTCTTCTCCTTTTCCCCTGTTTCAGCAGATGATTGTGTGTTTTTTGGGAACGAGTCCAGAGCAGCCACTGCTCTCCAGGCTTTGGCCCACAGTCGTCCTTAAGGAATATGGCCACATGCTTTTACAGACATCATTTGTGAGGAAATGGATTTCAAAAGTGCCACTTGGTTAGGCGATTTGCCAACGAAGCTCTCGTTCCTTCGTCATCCCCAAAAAACATGGATGACATGAAGACTCGTTTCAGTTCATTAGTTGTTATCTGTATCCCTCAGTACTTTTTCTGTTCTTTTTTTTATAAAACAACTATCTTAAATAGAAAAAAATAAATAAATAAAAATAAAATAAAATAAAATAAATAAATAAAATAATAATAATATATATCTATGTTTGTGTGTGTGTTCCATATCAATGCAAATATTAATTACACTTTATTATATATACATTTATATATACATTCATTATATATGCATGTTAGTATTTTTGCTTTATTTATTATTATTTATTTCGGGTTTTTTTTTGGTTTTATATTATATTTTGTAAATAATTTATTCGATCCCTAGAGCAAAGCTATATTCACCCATCATGGAAAACGAGGACAGTGCTGAGCGTGAGACTGGAGTGGGCGCCATGACAACGCCCTCAAACCAATAACGCAAAGCGATGAAGGACGTCGTAAATACTGGCTGCTCGGTGTTGGAAAGAGTCGGTCGCTGTGGATCGTTGTTAGTGCTGGAGATCAGCAGCAGTGTGTGTGGGGACCGCGCTCGATCAAACTCCTGTTCTCGACAGATCTGGATAAGAACGGGAGTCCTGCTCCAGAAGTCTTGCACATATAAACGACTGATTCATATAAGAGACTGCGAATTAGAGGCTTGATCAGTGTTTATGTCTCTGGCTAGGTTGCTAACTGGCTGATCTCCTAATGGAAAGAGCGTCTGACTTTGTCTGATGTGAGTATGTGAGCCGCTGAGCGTCTGGGATACAATGTTTCTCGTGTTTCTTTTTTCGGAGCGTCTCGCGCTACAGAGTAACAGCAGCGCGAGCGCTCCAGCCTGAACAATGATTCAGAGTAACCGAGCCAGAGACTCACTCCTGCAGGACTGACTGAAGAAACTCTCTCAGGTTTGTTGGCAGCTTTTTTCACCCCTCTCGCTGTCCTGTTGAAACGTCTTTCGTCCAGTCAGTTCACGTTTGGTCGTCGTTTCTTAGTTGCAGTGAATATTTCTAGTCGCTGTCTTTAGTTTATCGAAAACCTCGATATGTCTGTGAACAGACTAGGGAATTTATTTATTTCTGATAATTATTGTATCTCTTTTGTGAATACATGTCGTTTAGAACCGTTCAATTTCTATTAAAAATATTTCTACAACCAATAATCACATTGAACTATTAATTACCAACGGCTGAAAAGTAATGAAAATTGGTAAAAAAGATTCGGTACCACGCATATTTATTTATTTATTTTCTAATTACAAATAATGAAAATACGTTTCATGAAGTTAGATATATGTGTGAGAAGTATGTGTAAAATGACAAGTTCTAACATAAACTGATGTATCATGCCTTGCTCTCATCTTGTATTCTGAAACAGCAGAGCTCAGGAGATCATGAAGTAGGTTTCAGATTTCTTGGCACTGATCTGACACTTGAAATAACATGATAGGATTCATCTGCTGACCTCAGAGCAGTCTGCAAGATCTCTGGATTATAATGTGATTTACTAAGCATTAACACCCATACACTTATTGATTAAGCTGAGTCTTTCTAGGTGTATGGCCAACTGTGTGTTTATCCAATTAAAAGGCACAAGACTCTATAGATTTTAGGTTAAATGTATGAAGGTGTTTTAACTGCTGAAACTAGTCTTTATTTCTTTCACATTCTCTTGTTAGTTTTAATTGGTCCTGCATAGTGACGGATTCCTTTTTTAAGAGTATTCTTGCAAATTATATTAGGGTAATAAACAAAGAAAAAAAAAATACTGCACATTATAGCACATTATATCAAGTTTAAATTAGCATTTTATCGACTACCCAATTATATTTCTTTCTAGGAAAACCACATGGTTTTATTTTAATTAAAAAAAAAACTAGACCTTGCAAATGTTTATTGTTTGCTTATTTGCCACCTCTGTCTGTGAAGTTATGCTGTAACTTGATCGTTCATTTGTTAGGACGCCGAGTGCAAGTGAGAAAGTCACACCTGTACGATAAACCGCAGCTCACAACATCAAACTCGCTATCAAGTGTTGACATTGAAATTAAGCCTTATTTTTCAAGATATGCATAAATACCAATAATATGAAAAACAAGACATCAAGCATTTTCTGACAACTTTGCGTTTATCAAGATAAGGCAATGTATATTATGAAGTTTTTAAATGTGAGGGTTTTTTTATGCATTCTCCTAAAGAAGTTAAGACATCGTGTTGGCGGCTGACAGAAAGGCGTCTGGTTGCATGGTAATTGTGAACACAAGGCGAACATTGTGTGGGATTTAACTGAAGCATTGTTCGATTTACTCTATACAATACACTCATTTGCCTAAAAAAATTGCATACACTGGGATTTGTGTTTTCTTTTTTCTTTTTTTTCCTCCGGGAGTCATTTCAGACTATCCAGATCGAAAGCTTTTAGAGCAGCTAGAGGCGTCGTAACCACATCATTGAGTTTAAGATTCAGGTGTCAACTTTGAATGGGAATGCGGTTAATCAGTAATTTAGAGTGTTTTTATTTGTTAGTGTGTGAAAGAAAATTTGTTTCCATTCATCATTGTCTGCACAGATTGCTGGACTGAGGCGGCTCAGTTGTGGATGACTGTTTTTGTGATCAAACATTATTGACTCCTGCAGTCGATAACCTTGGCAACTGCAGTTCTTCACCCGAGCGCCTGCAGCTCAGCATGTGCAAAGCTAATGACAAGGCCATTGTGAAATGCTTAATGTAATGGCAATAAAGTTAACAAAATCCTCTCAGTACAGTCTCAAACTTGGATTCAAAGTGTTAAGAATTAGGAGCCTGGCTGAAAAATTATGTTTAGCCGTTTGGTGATAGTAGTGCATTAAAAGTGCTTGTAGTTGGTATGAAATTAAAATGTTCTTAATGCATGTTAATAATCTTATTGTGCGCAAACCATCCAATGCGTGGCGGAGCAACTTCAGTCAAGATTTTTGAGCGTGAATCACTGAATTTCTTTTTCATTGCAGTGAACAGTGTGAAATGGAGTCACACTCACGTATGATTACAACGTTTAGTGAGTCACGTGATCGGCTGCTGATTGCAAATATGCTTTGGCTGCCGTAGAACTAGACATGGATGCTGAGCGTATCATAACTATTCAGACATTTAAATACACAAGCTTTAGCAAAAAATATACATTTCTAGCTCAGATTCAGCGTGATTTAACGTCCATCACCCACTATAGATCATCTAACACAGTCATTATAAAGGTGTTTAAACTACCAAATGCATTATGTATATACCAAATCCCTAGTTACACATGTTTGAGAATCTAAATATTATGTCTTTCATAATATAAGCAACATGTTTGTGAATCTTTTGAATAAAAGTGATATCACTCATTCATAGCTATTGTGGCTGTGGTATCTCCATTAAAACAATAAGGTTTATTAATAACAAATTAAAATACACCTGGTAGAAGGTCTGCTGGTATATTTTAAACTTGCGTGTTAAAGGGTTAAAGTCATGTTTTATCTCTCTTTAATCATCTGGTTTAACACAGATATTTAGCTGGTCTCAACTTGCAAAACAAGGAAACATTCTGACACTAGTATGTAGGAAACTCATTCAGCGTTCAGTTTTGCATAACTTATGTTTGTTTCCTGAAAATTAATGAATGAAAGATGTGTTTAAAAAAACAAAAAGGACTTGATTTTAATCTCTTGGAACTGAAGGGTTAGTTTTCCCCCAAAAAATAACATTTTCATCCTCGTGTTGTTCCAAACATGTAAGACTTTCATTTATCTTGCGAACATAAATTAAGACATTTTAGATGAAGTCCAAGAGCTGCCTGATCCTGCATATTTCAAGGGCCAAAAAGGTAGTAAGGACATTATTAGTCCATGTGACGTCAGTGGTTCAACCTTAATTTTATGAAGTTACAAGGATACTTTTTGTGTGCAAAGAAAACTGATACAGTGACTATTAAACAATTTCTTCGCTTCTGTGTCAGTCTTTGATGTGCATTCATGAGAGTACCACAACTAGGGATGCACTATAATTATCGGCCGATATGTTTGTGCATTTTGTCAGTGAAGCCGGTTCTGCAATCAGCATTAAATGCCATCACATTGACCCGTATATACTACACACAGCCGTTGTTCACTGACGAGCTGCGCAAATCCACGCTGTTAATGAACGTGGTTTTGAACAGCCCATCAGTGAACAACGGCTGTGTGAAGTATATACGGTTCAGTGTGACGACATGCACCTGATGGCATTTACTGCTGAATGCAGAACCGGACTTACTGACGAAATGAGCATTACATATCGGCTGACGATTATCTGTGCATCTCTAAACACAACATACAGCATGCGTGTTGCAGCTGACGCAGGAGCCAGCGTTCTGGCGTAGAATCCAGATATGCTGTGCCTTGTTTACAAGCAGAGAAATGTGAAGACATGTTTTGAATGAATCAGTACAATTATGTTTTCTTTGTGCACACAAATATTCTCATAACAGACTCTTTCAACAAAGTCCTTACTAACTTTCTGGGTCTTGACAGAGGTAGTTCTGTTGCTGTCTTTGTGGTGTTAAAAGCTCTTGGATTTCAGCGTTCATGAGCTTTATAAGAAGAAAGGAACTTTTGGAACTACATGAATTTTCTTTTATTGGCTTGTGAAAAAAAGGGGGGCATCCTATACCTTAATGCGTCCAGGATTTAAAAAGTAAGAGCGATTTGTCAGCCACACAAGTTTCAAATGATCACATTCTGATTCTGAAGAGAAGCATTACTATAATGTGGAGTAATATACACTGATGAATCATTCACAATATAACCAGTTATGTGAATTTAAAGAAGTAAAGAGTCAATTATGTTTTTACACTGACTTCAAGGACCAAATAAATGCAGTCATTCAAAATTATGCATATATTGAGAGCATAACGCAGTGCTGGCTCATTATCCCTTCTCAGTACTCAGAGTTCCTTTTCAGAGCCAGTTTGTTCCTTTGCGCTGACTCGTCTAAGATGTGCAACCTTTGTTTTGGCACATTCTGAGCTGTTTTTAGTGTTAAGTGGCATTTGGTGGCCCTCAGGCCTGGGTTTCCTACTTTTCTTCACTGCCTGAACGGTGGGTGAGAGGGAGGAGATACTTCATGAGTAATGGAGTGGTAATTCGAAACAGAGCCCTGTGGGTAGAATGAGGTTGTTGGAAATAAAAACATTTCATCAGTGAAGTTAGAGTACATTTGTCTGTTTGTGAATGAGCTGATCTGGTTTTCTGCATCGTTTCTGAAACTGTATTTGTCTTGTACACCTCCATAGACCTGTTAGTAAAGCACAAAATTAGCTGAATTAACACCAAATCAGAATGAATTGTGACTCATAATTTAATTTAATAATAATTTAAAGAAATAATTTAGCATTGTAACCAACCTCTTTTCAGTGTTTTTATATAGCACATTGCCACAAATTGCTCAAAATGCAGAAGACTGGATGGAGTTGGTGCGAAATTGATTGAATGATTGAAGTAAACAATGTAAAATGATTAAAGTGAAATCACTTTATTTATTGTATTTTTATCTTTTAACTTTTTTATTTTATGGGTTTAACATAGCAAGATATATCTCCTCCTGTAACTGCAGAAGAACCCCCCGGGGAACATGTACCCACAGTTTGGGATTATCGTTCTAGTGTGTTAAAGGCTTTTAGTGGCCTTCAGCTTGAAATATGAGAAGCTGATCATTTACTGCAGTGACTTAAACCATTTGGAAGGGCTTGTAAGGATGTTTGAGAAAAGTAAAATCTAATTCTGCTGTCATTTTCGCTTTGCGCGAGTCTTGATCTGAATCATACCCCCACAGGCTTATCCTACTGAAGTCTGAAATGAGGCCTATAAATGTCAAAGTGAAAGAATCAGCAGGAACCTTTGCAAAATGCTTTCGTTTTCCCCACCAAACCTTTCAACATGTCATTCATTTAAAAGAGGCCCCTGCGTCCTGAAATATTATGATTGAGTTTCCGTGACTGTGGGTGGACATGGACCTGACTGCTGGAGCGGGAACTCCTTAATCTGCTGCGGTGTGAAGCAGGCAGCGCGTGCAGTGAAGCTTGTTTGCTTTCGCTCTGCCAATCTGTACTCAAACCAATGGCAGTGCATCACATAGACCAAGGCTTTTTTTGACTGCCTCATTTTTTCCTGAAGAGAAATGTGCCCAGTTTATCTTTGTCTCTGCTCAGGGAGTGAAATACCGGGATGTCATTCTGTTAAATGGCATGCAGAGATCATATCGTGTTCAGTTGTTTTATGAGCGTTCGGTAAATCTAGTCCTCTGTAATAGGCAGTATGCACATTCTTCTTATCAAGATCTGTGTTAGCCCTCTTTCTTTTGCTGCATTCCAATCGGTATATTTCCCTGGTGTTCAAACCTTAATTGCTATTATATTTATGCACTCTAAATCAGTCTTTTCCTACAGTCATGTTTTGTCCTCATTGAAGACTCCAGTTATATCCAGCCAATGTTTTTGCGCATGGAACATACAAAACCATGTTACGTGTCCAAAACACGAGATTGTACTTTATGATGTAGTAAAGTCTAATGGGTTATGTATGAATCCCACACAGCACAGGAAAGAAAATTGTGCTTGTCAGATGATTTCATGGGATCTTTAAGTGTAGTATACAGTGTTTTTGGACCATTAAGATGTTTCACATCGGCAGTAGAACTTTTGCATTGATTAGTGTTACATTAACTTTTAATGAGAATCTAATGAGAATTGCAAAAAAGTTGGAACATCTGGGCAGTGCAGATTTGTAGAGAAAATGTTCTTAATTGTCAGCTGTCAAAAAGAAACTCTTAATGGTCCTAAAAATAATCCAAATGTAATTTAGCTATGTCTTTTTTTTTCATTTTGGTTGTGATGTGAAATATGACCAGGACATGGTTTAGTGAGACTTGCCATTCAACACCACTGTTGGATAAGGGCTTTGCAGGACTGATATGAGTTATAATTTCTGGTATCGATTCTCTCTTCCACCCCACCAGCAACTCAAATCTCACTAGGTCAATTAAAATACACAGAAATTCGTCAACATGCTCGCTAATCACACTGACTAGTCTACTAATGAGCACAGCTCTCGAAAGCCATCGCTTTTAATAGGCATGGTGTAATGAGCTTTAATTGAAAATGGCCCATTTGCATGGTAAGCGGCCATATAAAGAATTTGGTGCTACGGGTCTGATTTTCTGCATGGGAACTGTACTTGGGTGGTAATAGCCTTTTTTACCACAGTCTAAAAGTGACTGTGAGTATTAGGACAGCAGCACTTGCAGCTGTCCTCCTCATATGCCTCATTTGCATGACTGCTGATGTGTTTCATCTATATCAGTGACACCCCTGCGTCAGATGCATTCACGCGCTGCTCTGTACGCCGCTGTTACACCTCCCCACATTACCTTAGTGACACCAGGTGTTTTCAAAGAGGAATCTTCAAAGAAAGATTAAAACTTACCAGGGCAACTCTGATCAAAGGTTAATCTTCGCTCAACACGACTCTTCTGGTAATACACAGAGGAGCGAAAAGAAAAAAAGACTTTATTTGCAGGTGATGGAAACAATCACAAATCATTTGCTTTTGTTTTTGATGAGCGTTATGGTAAACTGTTTCCGTGACATACTTTATTTCAAAGGTTCCGTATTTTTCTCAATGTTTGTTCACTTTTTAAAACATTCTTTTGCCTCAGTTTTTTTAAAACTAACTTTCTTTTTTATCCGTAGTTGTTAGGAGCTATTCTGAGGGGAAATATGAGCCAGCGCAGTCTGGTACAGAGTGTCTCACCGTTTATTGGTCTGGCAGAAATCCATCTCGTTACAGTTCGGAAAGCAATGCATTCGCTCAAATGACCTGAACATTTCCAATTTGTTAAACATTTCAAAACAACACACAATCTTGGTTTTGCTTAGAGGTTTATACCCTGGGAAAGAAGACATTTCAGCCTGGGAGAAATGGAAAGTATCTGTTTAAATAGTGTGAAGTTGTCCGTAATAGGTAATCGGCATGTTCTTTGTTCCATGCTCTAGCGCTGGTAAAATGCAACTTAATATAATATGTTTGTTCTTTTTTTGTGTGCTTCTTTGCAGGTCAGCTTTTATATGCATCGGCACTGCGCACTCCAGAGCAATGCAAGAATGTCTTAGCCCAGCGAGCACTTGCAAGGGGGGACTAGTTTTTCCCCTTATGGGAACTCCAGGTGATGAGTCAGCACTAGTGATGGAGATCCATTGAGTCCTGTCCTTGACACTATTTATTGCCCTTTCCCCCTTTACCCTTTACCCCTGCCCTGCCTGGCTAGTGCACGAACATGCTGCGCTTCCTCCCACTCAAGCTTGGCCGTTTGTACCGGTGTCTGAAGCTTTTATTTGTCGTCGGGCTGTTTGTCATCCTGCTGATGAACACGCACAACCTCTTTGCCTCTTTTCAAAAGAATGAACTCACCGACCGAAGGTTCATCAACCTCAACAAGTGCCCAGCCTGCTTTGGCACCAGTTGGTGTCGCAAGTTCATGAACGGACAAATATCCTTTGAGACATGGGGTCGCCTTCGCTTCCTGGATGTCTTCAATGTGAAAAACGTTTTCTTTGCCCAGTACGGGGAGCCCCGTGAGGGTACGCGGAGGATTGTACTCAAGCGGTTGGGCTCCAATCAAGAGCTTACTGATACCGACCAGAAGATCTGCAAGCGAGCAACGGGTCGACCTCGTTGCGATCTTATCCAGGCCATGTACAAGACTGAGTTTGCCCGACTTAATGGGGACGTCCGACTCCTAACCCCAGATGTTGTGGAAGGCTGGTCAGACTTGGTTCATTGTCCGTCCCAAAGACTGCTGGACAGAATAGTCAGGAGGTACGCTGAGACAAAAGACTCTGGAAGCTTCCTACTCAAGAACCTTAAGGACACAGAAAGGATGCAGCTGCTGATGACCTTGGCTTTCAATCCAGAACCCTTAGTGCTTCAGGTAGGCTTTTTCATGTTATCTACTAACCCACCTCTCTCTGACAGACTCCCTGGGCCTGTAATATATCGTCTGGGTTATAAAAGCTAGATCATAACGTATGCTCTTGAATTGCCCTTGATAATTTCTCCAGTGGAATAGAACCTGTCAGTTTGGTGGGCTGCAAATAGGCTAAAAAATGCCGCTGTAAATTATAGGGTGTGCTACTTTCCCTGCCTCTCTAGTTTCCATTCCTGGCTGCGTAATGTGCAAGCAACAATTCTGCGCCTCTAATCTTAAAGGACCTCAACTGGGAAGTGTTTAATTGCAGCCTTATTAACCAATGCTGATGGATTTGTCTTAAAGTTGTTGTTTTTGAAACTTAATGGTCATTACGATTTTATTTCTTACACTGTGCTTATTGCCTTAAGAGCTTGACGGTATCGCAAAAGCTGCCTTACAGAATAATCTGATTTCCTGTTAGTACAGTTATAATGTATCTCACAGACACCATACTGTCAGTGTATTTTCTCCTGACACACCATGCTACTTGCCATCTTGACATGGCAATGATAATAAGGGCCACTATCTGACCAATTGTCAGTACTGATTTACAATTGGACGATCGATTTCAATTTCACTTGTCATTGACCGCAGCGGGTAAATGCCCAGAACAACAAAAGAACACAAGCCCTGTGAAGACCTTCGGTGTCTTGCTGACCTCTAATCTGTCACGAGGTCCTGACACCCTCTAGCAATTGCTAAACAAAGGGAGATCAGCTCGATCTATAAAATCTGATTAGTTGTGTGTGGTACTTGTCATTCGCCACCCTCCTCTTCTGTCTCTTTATTTGTTTTTCAGTCTTTGTTGCTTATTCTGCAGTGCATCTCTTTCTCCCATTCAGAAAAAAAAATTGTAATGTCATTACATATCAGTTCAAAGCACCCTGTGATTTATTATCCAATCCTCCGGTCCACTTTCAAGACCTCTTCTCCTCCCGTCTGTCTGTATTTCTGCCCATCATTATTCTCTTTGAGCTGTTCCTGCATGTTTTCCAGTGCTCATAAATAGTTCATTTTGTGCTGAACTTGTGAACCATTGGCATGGGAAATCCCATCCCCCTGGGAGTGCTCTGAATAACCTGAACTCTCAGAGCAACAGAGGAGCTTCCAGAAGACCCTGAAGGGTGGCTTAGTGCCTTTGGCTGTTCCTTACACATAAAAAATGGTGTAATATTTCAGGAACAGAAGGAAATGAGTGGTTGTGGACCAACTCATAAAGAATTGATGGCATCTACAGTATGCTTAGTGTATACCAATGCTCTCGTAGTTTTATAAGGCTAGACTTTTATTGTTGTGAACCTTGCGGTGCTAGACACTACTGTGGTGGTAAAGTCAGATCATAATTATTGAATTTAATCACTCATCCATATAAGCTTGAGGAAGCGAGTTTAAAATAGTTTGGCAACCCACAATTTCAAAGTTGTTAAACTGCCGCAAATATATCCACATCGGTACAATTGCTCGTAGACAGACAGTTCAGCGAAAGGTAATTGCTCCAAAGAAATGACAATGAAGCTTGTGTCAATGACCCTGATTTATGCAACAAAAAAACCCCCGAAAAATAAGTTTGTTTGTGCATTTTTAGTAGTATTTACTGTGTGGGCTGTTCTAAGCTACTTTAAAGATAACCCCAGAATTAGCATCCTCTGGCAGAGTACTGCTGTATTATAACATAGCAATATTACAGTGCTTTCTGGTAATTTAAGTTGAGCATATTTTTGTACTGCAATTAAGCCATCCATAATTGCTTCATTTTCTGACAATGAATTCAACCAGAACCTGTTTTTCTCTCACAAAACTCTTCACTCCCACTTCTTTTACTCTGTATTTTTGTAAAAAACCATGACGCCATTCACCGCTGCTTCAGTTTCTAATCTACTGTGAGGTTTCTGGCAGGAAAGCTTGCCCTTCCTCTCAGCTGTGTGAGAAAACCGGCCTGTTTTTGTCAGTGGAAACCAATCCTCAGCGCTGTTGTAAGGTTGGCCCACAACACGCTCCCCTTTTCTGTCCGCCGAATTCACGGTGCTGCAAGTCACGTGGAAAGCAAAACGTCCCAAAGGAATAAATATTTTTAGAAAGCAATACGATGGCCAGAAATAATGAATTGCGTGTGATATGAAAAGCCTTTGTTTTAAAAGGCCCACAATCCTGCCATGATACGCTGAAGCCAACCGTTGTTTATTTTACACTATTCACATAAACCGTCAAATTTTCCTCTTTCAGCCAGCCTGATTTTAACCTTTAAAGCAGTGTTACGCTTTGTTCTCTGCTGATTTCTTGAGTAGGTTGAGGAGATACGGTGACCCACATTCTTTGCAGAGATGGTTATTAATTCACACTTTCAACGTTCCCTGCATTTTATCTTCTGTCTGTGAAGCTGTGATGCATGAGGTCATGTTCGATAGATGTAGAGGCCGGTTTAGGTGACCTTGCTCAAATTTAGCCAGGAGCATGGTACTTTGTTAACAGCCCCCGCTTTAGCATAGGCTCTGCCTGCTCAGCCAGCTTAACAACAGGACATGACAGGCCTGTGGGGTTAACGCAGTCAAGGGTGCAATGCTTGCCTCCAGAATGGTTGCTTGTCGAGAAGCTCCTCCCTGCACCTGACATAGTTTGTGAGTTCAGCTGGAGAAAAAAATGGCAAATCGGTACTTCTGAAATCTCCCCCTGGATTGTGGAGTCAAATGAGGGCAGGGTTTTAGTAAAGTAAAATAAAAACCGCATTAAAGGGTTTGGAACACAGCCGGTCAGTTGCCAATTAGCAGGTGATGTTTAAGCCACTGCATTTGCACATTGTTTGCGGAACAGTTTGGAAATAATTCTGTTCGGATTCTTCATGGAGAGGTTTGAAAATAAACATTGATTTAAACATTTATATATATGCGTGTGTCTGTATGCTGTAAGTCTCTCCTCTACCATTGTTATGAGTTTTTGCAGGCTAGGTAGGTTATGTTGGGTAATTTAAACACTGTGAATAAGATTTACATTTACACAAGGAGCAGAATTGCATTAGGTATTAAGACTTCTTTTCAGAAAATATATCTTGCATTATTTTTTTTACCCCTTTAGCAAAGAACGAATCTAGTGAACATCAACAAGGAGAAAATAAAAGAAAACAATACTGTAACTGATTGTTTTCCTCTTCAATTCATGTAATTTAGTGAAAAGGCAATCAAGAACATCATGTGCAGAGAGCGTCATGTGTGCTGACTCAGACTTCATAAGCACACAGTCCTGCACTTGAACAAGTTCTGATTTTTTTTTTTTTTTTCAACTTTGGTGGCTGTTTTGGTTCAAGGATGATACCCTTGCAGAAAATGAAAGTCAAGTTTATTTTTCTGCTCTGGTGGTCACTGGTTCCTCCCACACTTGTGCAATCCTGTCAGCTAATAAAACTCACACCTTCTAAATGGAGATGTAATCTGTCTAGTGTATGGTGGTCCAACTGCATAACAAGAAACAGACGTCTGCTCACCATCTCAGCCATTTTCCAAGTGTTTCTCACAGGTGTTTCATAACCTGACCTATTCTCATTTTAGAGGTAAAATAAGGGTGTAATACATAACTGGTGTTATATAATTTAATTCAGTACCGCTAAGATGTGCACACATTGGATGGCTTAGTGGGACAATATATTTCTGAAATTCAGGCTCATCTGTAAAATATTAGGTTTATGGGAGGAAAAAATACTGTTTGTGTATTGTAGCCACCTGAAACAGAATTACACATACCCATTGGATGAATTAATTTTTAATTTGTCTGAAATATGCTTAGTTTTATTATAATTTCTACGTGATATAAATCCGCAATTCTGACTTTTTTTCTGGAAATTGTGAGTTTTTAAACATGAAATTTAAGTTAAAAACAAAAACAAAACAAAAAGTTGCATAATTTACTGATATTTTGTTGACATCCAAACAGATGATAGCTGTTGACTATTTTATTTTACTTTACTTTATTATGGAAGTCAATGGAAGTTGTCTAGTTACCAATATTACTGTTTAGTTAGGGCTGGGCGATATGGCTGAAAACTGTATCGCGATATCAGTGTTTCATATCGGTCGATATCGATAATTATTGAT
>JAUCMS010000052.1:8544833-8555212 GCA_032357445.1 Enteromius radiatus | reverse complement strand
TCCTGGCCATGACTCAGGAACGGGACTTTGGAACAGCTCTTCTGGTCGTGACTTGGGAGCGGGACCAGGGAACGTCTTTCCTGGCCGTGACTGTGGAACGGGTCTCGGAACGGCTCTCCTGAGCGTGAATGTGGAGTGGAATCCGCAGGGAACTGGAGCGGCTCTCCTGGCCGTAACTGCGGAACAGAATCTGCAGGGAACTGGAACAGCTCTCCTGGCCATACTTCAGAAGCGGAACTCGTGAATGGCCCTCCTGGCCGTGATTTAGAAATGGGACTTGTGAACAGCTCTCCTGGCCATACTTCAGAAACTGGACTGGTGAATGACTCTCCTGGCCATACTTCAGAAGCAGGACTCTGGAACGGCTCTCCTGGCCATGACTCAGGAACGGGACTTTGGAACAGCTCTTCTGGTCGTGACTTGGGAGCGGGACCAGGGAACGTCTCTCCTGGCCGTGACTGTGGAACGGGTCTCGGAACGGCTCTCCTGAGCGTGAATGTGGAGTGGAATCTGCAGGGAACTGGAGCGGCTCTCCTGGCCGTAACTGCGGAACGGAATCCGCAGGGAACTGGAACGGCTCTCCTGGCCGTAACTGCGGAACGGAATCCGCAGGGAACTGGAACTGCTCTCCTGGCCGTAACTGCGGAACGGAATTCGCAGGGAACTGGAACTGCTCTCCTAGCCGTAACTGCGGAACGGAATCTGCAGGGAACTGGAACGGCTCTCCTGGCCATGACTGGCAGACTGGATTCTCAGGGCCAGGGAACCGTGACGGGGAAAAGGATTGCATGTGATGTATTTGTGAGACCTTATCTCACAGTTTGTGGCAGTGCCCCAAGATTTGACAACATAGGCTCATTTGACATACGTGCCTCTTCATACATTTCTACAAAATGTAAAAAAAAACATACCTATACATATGGATCGCTGCATTTTTCAGATAAAAAATTAACAGAGGCAGTAAAAGGCTAATTTTCACACAATACGTTGCAGAATGTTTTGTTATGACTTTAAAACATTTTTAACATCCTACACAGTTATACCTAATACAAACGTGCCACGGTTGCATATTAAACGTATGTTTTAGCGCCACTCTCTAGACATTTCTCTTTGAAACCATGGCTAAATGTGTAGTAAGGTACGTAATTATTGGGTTGCAGAAATGTATGTAGAAGCACATACCTCCAATAAGCCTGGGTTGAGATTTGTGGTATGCCACTTACCTATACTGCAAAACTGATGTGTGTGTTATGATAGTATGCTATTTCAAACATGGCATGTCCCTGTGGTGCATTTACCTCTCTACAATGCCTTTAGTTTACTCAGCCATTTTCACATATTTACACCACAAAGAAAACGCAAGTTGTGTTGTTCAAACAGCAAATATCTACATGTATTATCTAAGTCAAAGAACGGACAGGAAATTAGACCTTAACCTCCACTTAGCCTGATGGTATCATCTGGGTGGTGCTCACTTGACCTACATCTTTCAGACAAGCATTCTCTTACATGGCGGGTCAAAGAAAGAGCTGCGGTCTGTGTGAAGTCTGTAAAAGAGAGCTCCATTACAGTGTGACCGGACTTTGATGAAGTGCCATTCAAAAAGGTCCTGGTATCAGTTCAACCTTTCATATAGTCATGATAATTACCCCTAACAGCACTAATGGATGGCACAAAAGATATGAGTCAAAAGCGCAGAAATATGAGAAGCTTATTATTATTCTCTGATCAAAATAAGATCAGTATGCTTACTCCTGTAACCAATGACCAGAGGGTCAAAGTGTGCAAAATACGATGTGTAGTTTGCCAATTAAACAGGCTGATGTTCCACTAGTCACATTCTTGCACTTAATATTTAGTGTGTTGCCATTAAAGATTACAGATCTGCAGACTAATCTTGCATATGGGTTTGGAATAATAATAATGATATACATACATACACACACACATACATACAGTCCATGGCTAATTTAGTTCTGACAAAATAACTAATTAAAAAAATTACATAAAAAAATTACCAAAAAATTAAACAATGTAATCATAAACGTTTGATAGTTTGAGTGACTGATGCTTTGAACCATTATTAGGGTTGCTCTTCAAATCAACACCATCCCACTCTCACCATCTGGCTGTTCAGGAGTTCAGGAACATGGCAGAGAGTGTGAACTTTACACTTCAAAGTTGCTGCTAGAACATTGTCCTGAGAGGTTCTTTCTGCTTGAAGGGGTTACTGTACTTTTCACAATCACCTGTCCAACAGCTGTCAACTCCACATCTGTCTGAAACAGTAGTCTCAGACAAAAAACAACCTGAAACTTGCAGAACCAAAAGCCAAAATCTTACAGTATACATATATATATATATATATATATATATATATATATATATAATTATTAATTATTATTTGCGGATTATTATATCTAATTTATTACCTCAAGTAATCTGGAGTGCTCTAATGTTAGAAAAAGTTCATGTTACTGTGTACAAGTCAAAATTTGTTGTAGTAACCTTTATATTCATCATAGTCTAAATGGAAATATATGCCTCTTTATACATTTTTGTAAAACATACCATTCACTGCAGTTCTCAGCTAAAATGAACACTGGACACAGTAAAACGACAACATTTATTTATTTTCACACAAAGTATGATTACAGGTGCAGGTTATCAATTGACACACTCTTAATCTTAAAGGGATAGTTCACCCAAAAATGTTAATTCTGTCATTAATTACTCACCCACATGTCGTTGCAAACCTGTAAGACTTCTATTCATCTTTGAAACACAAATTAAGATATTTTTGATGCATTCTGACAGCTCTCTGACCCTCCATAGACAGCTAAATCTATATTATGTTAATGTTTGTTTTCTTTGAGCAAAAAAAAAAAAAATATATATATATATATATATCGTAGCATCGCAAAACTGAAGTTTAGCTACTGATGTCACATCCTAGATTTCAGTTGTATTGCTGGAGGGTCAAATAGCTCTCTGATTTCATCCAAAATATCATAATTTGTATTCAGAAGATGAACAAAGGTCTTACAGGTTTGAAACAACATGAGGATGAGTAATCAATGACAAAATTTTCATTTTGGGGTGAATTAATTAACTATGAAATATAAATGTATATTCTGAGAAAATTACAATATTTTCTGATCTTCGATGCATGATGTAAGGGACTAAAAAAAAAAAAGTGTATTTCTCATCCACTTGTTTTATTTGTAAAATGGGTAAACATGCTCAGTAGCTCACCAGGTACAGGTTGTGATATAGAACTTTGGGGTATAAGTCCTGTGAAGCTTAACATTGCATTATCTTTGTTTGTTTGTTTTTTGTTTTTGGAGCACAAAAAGCATTCCTGTTTCTTCAGAAATGTAAAGTTGAACCTCTTGAGCAACATTGATGCCTTTCTGGGCCTTCAAAGTGAAAGTTACTTAGGCCCTTTATGTGAACTGGCCTTTTTTTGGAGTCTCATAACCAAAAGACTTCCACCACATATAGCCAGGCTTCTGTGCTTGGGAGTTTTCATGCTGAATTTTTTGCCTGGCTGTTCGTGCGAATCAATAGTTGAGAACAGTTTCAAACAGTTTTCTGCAGTTCTCTCTCAGACAGTAGGGTAGCTGGGTTTGAGTACGAGCAGTGTTCTTCCTACACATTTTCAGCAGTGCTACCTCCAAACCGCTCCTTTCACAAACCCCAATTCACACTACATCTCCCTTCTCTCCTCATCCATCTCCTCAACTACAAATACGAAATGCACAGAGTGATAACACGGCCAGGAAGTCAATATTTAAAACAAATGTCAGCAGCATGTTGAGGCTTCCTGTCCAGTTCTCATTCCTGACGCTGCTCCTGAGTGACTATTGAGTCCTCACAGCTGTGGATTTAATCATTTCAGTCCTCTTGTGGCCAGCGGGCTTGTCAAAAAAAAAAAAAAAAAAAACACACACGAGCAAGGAACAAGAAGGAAATTATGCTCACGCAGAGGCGATGAAACTCTGGTATAATCATCACCAAATTATGCAGCGACAAACTCTAAATATAGCTCAGGCACACAGTGTTTATTTCTATTAGTGTGGTAGTGTCAGTTCTTCAGCGGTTGTGGTGAGATTAGCTCTGGAAATACATTCCACTCTCCAGCAAGACAATCTGCCCATCAAATAGACAAATGGATATTTGCTGGAAAAATGAAAGCCTTTCAATTAAACAGACTCATTATTTATCAAGGATGAAATTATCAAAGTTTAAGGATTTGAAACTTGGTTTTATACATGCTTAATAGGCTATCTTTCTATTATCATTTTAGGGTGCACCTTCATAATGTCTTTTTTTACTTGAGCAATGTCATTAAGTCTTTCTTTTAACATGTGCCATTACAGAAATGTGCAGAATTTGACTTAAACTCGTAATGAGTATTTTGTACTATACCTTCATTCCCATTCTATTTGCATTAAACATTCAGCATAGACAGTTTACAATTATAATGCAAAAGTATATATTTAAAATAAATAAAAATGTATAAAACGTTCTCAATAATTTACGTAATATAATATAAACTACTGTTAAGCATTAAAAGTGTCAATGTTTTATATGGTGTAACGCTTATATCTGTCTTTCCTGCCTTGGGCCTGTCTACCTCTGTTTCAGAGGTGATATAAAGACTATAGCTCCTCATGAGAGAAAGGGCTCTGTGGGTTTTCAGGGTGACAGAAGGAAGACAGACAGCTTTCTCACTCACTGTCACAAGCTCTTATCACTCCCGCATGACTCAAAAGTGACAGACTGAGTGTCAGGAATGTCCAAAGTGCTAATGAATGCAATATTACATGATATTTTTGTAATGGTTTACTTGTATTTTATATAAAAAAGAAAAAAATGCATTTACACTGATGTCCAAATAAACAATGAAATGTCTTACTATTTCTAGTGCACAGTAAGTGGGTGTTTCTTTGTTTATTATATGCGCTCATAAATAAAGCTGTCACTGGGGCGGTACCTTTTCAAAAGGTGCACTTTCGTACCTATTAGATTCAAATATATACACTTAAGTACTAATATGTACCTTTAAGGTACCAAAATGGACCCTTTAGGTACAAACATATACTTTTGAAAAGGCACCACCCCAGTTTTTGTGTTTGAAAAAACAATTACTTTAAGTAATTCAGGGCAATTAAGTGTTTCCTGGTATGCGAGATGAGAAGATCACATCACAGGGAAAAGTAGGATTAAAATTGATGCCTGGGTCCATTTTTGACCCACATCTGCATTTTGGGAATTGCTGAAATTATTGCAGGCACTTCATTTTCGAAAGGTTCAGCCAGTGAGTATTGCATTAGACTTTCAAATAAACTTGAGCCCCTTTCTCATAAGAGATTGGCACCGCAATAAAGAAAGTGATTTCAAAGTGTTGCAGGACTGAATGGCCTGGGGTGTTGGTTAACCATACTGTTTTAATTAGCACTATGTACTTCCAGACTGATATCAGAGAACGTAATTGGAGTCGGAACAAGTGTGTGTCATTTTCATTTTTACATTTCTGGAGCACGATTGGTGAATTGCTCGGAAGTGGAGAATTATCTTGGCGTTACGGCTTTAACAGCGTTCAAAGGAGAAGTCATAAAACGCCAACAAGTTTAATGGAGAAAGGAACTTTTCAAATCCTTCTTCCAGAAAGTTAATTACCGACACCGCTATTGCATGATGAAAAATGTCATGGCTCGTGCTATCAAGACAATTTCCTACTTGATTCCAAAAAAGTCATTGAGGAAATGTGAACAACGCCGCACCACACACCTGCCGCAACAATATTTACATTCGGATCAAAATTCACTCATGTTTTCCGACATTAGTTCTTGATTGTTCCTGTCTAAAACCCCAGCGCCTCTCTCTCCGAATGACACAGGGCTGCCGAGAGAGACATAATCTCGCTCATTATGAGGAATGTAATTGGAGCAGTGTAGTTGCGAGGATGTTATCGGAAATAAACAGCGCGTCAGGCGGCAGCCCCCCTGCCTCAGAGCTCCTGGGGAGCTGTAATGAGACTAATAACATTAGCTGTCTGGGCTGGCCTCACTCCGCTCTTCCGTTCTCTGTGGGGAGTCAATCACGAGCTCGGCCGCAAAAAAACGGGCATGTACAGGGGAGGGGGCTTGGTGCTGGCCGTTTCATCGCAGCAGTGCTCCGCACGTCTCGAAATGGGAGATATCCGCGAGACCAAGAGGGAATGAAATGGAAATAAATGAATAAATAACTGCTAGCATTTCTTTAAGAATTGATGGGCCCTTACTGTTACTGGTGTCATTATTAAAATATTAGGACTCATTGTCAAAAGGTTTTTAATAACTTTATCCAAAGTTCCTAGCTAATAGCTAAAACTCGAAATCTATTTATCAGTGATAAATGGTGTACAAATTTTATTGCTGAGGCATAAAATTGTTCGTACATCTACTACACATATTAAGAGAGTTTATTAGCTGCATTTGCTTAGGCAAGCATCCCTGTTGCTCGTGCTGCAAGGCTTCACCAATAATGAAGTATGGCCAAATTCTTCCCCCAAAATTATTTGATGTTGATGCAGGTCTCCTGCACTCCATTACGCTTATGCACCACTGCAGAAGATGAGTAAAGTTATTATTAAAATTATTAATTTTTTTAGGTGGGACTTTGATGACCAATATCAAAATGGAAATTAGTTTTTTAACAATGGCAAACTGTAAGGTAAGATGATAAACATTAAACATTTAACACAAATATAAGTAATATCCAGCCAGTGATACAGTTTTTGTCAGAATTTACCATTTTGAATTAAATAGCCTATATCATTTATGTATGCCTAATTAAGCCATATTTTATAATATTTAAATACATAGCTTTAAGTTCTTTACCTATTCTATCCTTCTTTTTTCTTTAATTTGTTTAGAAATAAAAAATAAATAAGAAAGGAGAAAAAATGGGCTTTGATTCTTTCAAATAGTGTGGCTTGTTAAGAAGGTTATAACTTTTCTGACTGAAATGGGCTCTTTTGAAATGCGTCAATAAGTAACCACCTTAGCGATACCACTATAAGGTATTCTAATGAATTCATAATAATAAATAAATAAATAAAAATTCAGTTTATTGCATGCAGATAATGTGTATGTATATAAAATGAGAGAATGATGTGGTTTATGTGCTTTTTAAAATGTAAAAAGAGAGAGAGAGAACAGATTTGTCAAAAAAAAAATAAAAATACTAGCTATAAATACATGCATAATTGAATACATATAAAATAAAAATGGTGACTTTACAGCATGGGAAAAATGTATCCCCCCCATCAACTCACTTAACATATTAATCTTGATGTGCGATGTTGACGAAGTCCATTGACAACCCACAGCGATGTCTGACACATTCAGTTGCATAGATAAGACAAAGGCCAAATGAAGCTCCACTGATCAAGCTGTCAGCATGAAAACCATTTCTCGCCTTTTCTATTTACTCTCTCTAAACTGTTTTCAGCTGTAGCGAGATGTGTTTGCAGTTGACATTGCAGGTCTGTGCCAGTGGTCCTGACTGACTGTATGTGGCAAGGCTGTGAACCGCCTGTCAGTCATCCGTAATCCCAGTAGGAGGCGGGGTTACCAGGACCTGCTCCCACCCCCTCTGAGACCCCTCCACTGGGCACAGCTAGAGCAAAGGCCACCGGGTGGCTGGGAGTGACAGATGGACCTAATTTGAAGTCATGATCAACTTCAGCAAGAAAGAGTTGAAGCATCTGGGGGGAATGATGGGGAACACAGCAGATAAGAAGCTTATTGTGAATACTGATGTGTAGGAGGAACAAAAGTGAGAGGGGTGCAGGGTTTGAGCAAACCTGGGGAGATTTATCATCCGGGCGTGCGTGAGCAGTCAATAGAGATGCATCTCCAGAAAGAGTGAAGGAGACAAAGAGACAGAGAGATCTCAGCTTAATCTTAAAGATCTTAAAGCATCATAGATGTGATGTGATGACGGCTCTAGGCAGCAATATTATAGTATTAAAAATACTAAAACAATTTGAACTGTCAAATCAAATGCATTTAGCAACAAGAAAAAAGAAAACAAAGCAAATCAAGAGATATTCTGAATGTAATGATTTTGGACACTTAATTGCAAATAAATGAAAATGTATTGTGGTTTAAATGTGTATTAAAAGCAATTAGCTGAACTTTAGATTGCTTTTAGACTCACTTAAAAGTGGGGTATGTATTATATTAATTTTTCAAAAAAGCTTTAGAAAACTCTGGCCGAGTAGCAAAGCAAACTTGTAGCCAATTAGCATTCAGTGCACAGACAGGACTGGCATCAGCCGAGTCGAGCAACAGAAAGACAAAAAACAATCGAGAACGTCTACGGAACAAAGGAAGGTTTACGATAAAGCCAGTGTAGGACCAGTGTAAATATCAGATCAGCTTTCCAGCACTGGAGAGAACTCAAGGAGCAGAAGGCCTGTGATTGAACACTGAGGTTGCTTTGTTTCTTCTTAATAGGTAAGTAACACCGTGTCTACTCCAGACGAGCCGCAACAGCTGAAGCATTGGTCTGAAACTCAATTCCTGGAGGGCCACAGCCCTGCACAGTTTCACAGTTTCACAGTTCACCTGATCCAGCTAGTCTTTAGGGTCACTAGAAACTTCCAAGCAGGTGTGATTTAGAAACTGGTTGGAGCTAAACTGTGCAGAGCTGTGGCCCTCCAGGAATTGAGTTTGAGACCAACAAGCTAATGTCTGTATACACTGGATGCGAAAAAGCCACCGTTTGGAAATCATTTCAAATTGATAATTCAAATTGATGCAATATATGGTATATGGCTTGATTATGGTTTCATTGAATAGCACTGTAGAAATACATAATGTAATACAATGCCTGGAAAGGACACCAAAGCCCTGATAATTGTTGTTGCCTCATTTATAGGACGATCCAATCCTATCGTATTAATATTGACCAAATATTTAATTCAAATATCCAATTAATTCATTTATTATTTTTTTTTTTTATTTGGCCACCTTTTTGTAATAGAAATGCTACAGCCTATTTCATTTCTTCAACAAAAACGTGGACATTTTATTTTGTGTGATTTCTGAATGCTTAAGACCATAAAATCAGTCACACTGTATTAATATAATCATATAGTTTCTGTCTAGGGCTACAATTGTAATTTATAAATAATACAATGCATTAAAATTAATTTATTTACTTTTATATATCATGAAATTTATATTTTAACCCATTATAAGCTAGTAGGTGTTTCTAAATTTTTTCTTTGAAAAACAATAGCCTACTATTCTGCTTAGGGCACCCATCTGGCCAGCAGCGGCCCTGCTTTTAAATAGTACTTAATTACATTTTTATACAAAGTCATATATTAAATGTAAAACAAATATTCACGATTAATCATTTGACAGCACTAATATATATATATATATATATATGTATGCTAAATGAGTCATTTGATGTTGCTAAAAATAACATTATTTCATGTATTTAGTGTAATGCAATGTGTTTATGCAGTTTAAGGTTAAATTTACAGTATTTTTCCACATACTGTACATTATTGTTGTTCCTCCAAGCCCCTCCTTTCTGAAACATGACAATTTTTACAAATCTCATCATTCTGAGAAGCGAGGTGTGCTCTGATTGGCCAGCTATCTGGTGTGTTGTGATTGACCGGATACCACAAACGTGTAACGAAAATGTTGTGGCCCTTACTGTATTGTGATGCTGTGTCCCAGAAAAACAATAGAACACATTACAAAATGCATTTGTTACACCAGTGTTTACATAATTACTGATTATTTATACCAGGGCTGGGCAACTTCGGTCCTGGATGGCCGGTGTCCTGCAGAGCTCCAACCCTAATCAAACACATTTGTTTGATTTGGGCTGGAGCTCAACCCTCCAGGACTGAAGTTGCACACCTCTGATTTATACTGGCTTTTTATGCATCTGTGACCAAACTTTCGCAACAGCGTCTCCACGACATTGCATCAACAGCAGCAACCGCTGAGAGAATAATAGTCCTGCCTCTTTTCTGTGCATTTGGGTGGTGTTATGCAAATAATCCCACACAATGACATAAAGATGTGGGGGAATGTGTAAACTGTCACGATCACTAGCCAGAGTACCCTCAAGCTCCACCAGAGGGCACTTCACCTTGGACTGTTAGGTGTGTCACCCCTGTCTGTGTGTTATGTCCCTATTGGTCCCTTGGTTGCATGTGTCATGTTCCGATTGGTTCCCTAGATTCATGTGTCTCATTCTCATTGGTTGGTTCTGTTTAATTTAATTGTTTAATTGTTTAAAAGGATCCCCATTAGCTGACGCCAAGACGACAGCTAGTCTTCCTGGGGTCCTAACAA
>JAUCMS010000052.1:8475310-8492679 GCA_032357445.1 Enteromius radiatus | reverse complement strand
GGGCTGGGCACACTAGAGGCAGGACCGGGACCCAGGAACACAATCTGCCTCCAGTGTGGATCAGGAGGCCTGGGAGGAGAATCAGGCGCCGGCTGCGGCCGTGGAGGATCAGGAGCTCTAGGAGGCGGATCAGGCGTCGGCTGTGGCCGTGAAGGGTCAGGAGCTCTAGGAGGCGGATCAGGCGCTGGCTGTGGCCGTGGTGGATCAGGAACCCTGGGAGGCGGATCAGGTACCCTGGGAGGCGGATCAGGTGCCGGCTGTGGCCGTGGTGGATCAGGAACCCTGGGAGGCAGATCAGGCGCCGGCTGTGGCCGTGGTGGATCAGGAGCCTTAGGAGGCGGATCAGGTGCCGGCTGTGGCCGTGGTGGATCAATTAGCCCACCCGCCCTCCCCATGGCCCAGGTACTACTGCCCCCCCCTCCCCGGGCGGCACACAGGGGGCGCAGAATCTGGAGGGCGCCTGGGAGGGCGCATGGAATGCACGGCCGGTTCTGGAAGGCGCCCTGGATGCGTGGCAGACTCAGGAGGATGCACTGGATGCGCGGCTGGCTCTGGAGGGCGCACAGGGAGCGCGGCAGACTCAGGCCATGGTAAATCAGAAATCACAAAGTTCATTCGGTTCAGGCCATGGTAAATCAGAGTCATTACAAAGTTCATACGGTTCAGACAATGTGACATACCCAGACCGTGGCTTAGACGGCAAGGCAGACTCTGACAGTGACAGCAAGGGCTGGGCCGGCACTAGCAGCGACAACGCGGCAGGCTCTAGCAGTGACAGCGGTTGCTGGGCTGGCTCGATGTCCGCGACGGGCGATGACGGCGCACGGGGCCGTAATGATGGCTCGATGTCTGCGACAGGAGTTGATGCGCGCAAGGTTTTAACACCAACCTCGGCCGAAAATGCGGACTGAAGTCCGCGAAGATGAGCGCGTTCGCTCTTTGCTGTGGTCTGTCGTTCTGTAACGCGCTCGCTGAGGTAACGTCGCGATCTCAGTCACAGGAGCAAACGTATAACTTCAACGACAGACAATTGGGCATTTCACAAGACACGGTTTAAATACAGGACATAATCAACATAAAATACGGGACACCTGTACAGACACGGCTGGCAGAGGAACACACACTAATGAGAGGGCGGGGTACAAATGATGAGAGCACATGAGAATGAAAACAAACAGAGAGCACATGGACAGAAATAAACAAACACAGGGGACGCCTACGGCGTTACACCGATAGCATGAAAATATACGAATGAGATACTAATGAGATGCTCATTCAGCTAATGCCTTAATTATAATTGTCCCTTCATAATAAACTAAGATAAGATATAGTTTAATTACCAATTTTATGGTGTAGACACAAAGAAACCAGTAGAACAAAATTCTACAGTAGTTTCGTAAACAAGAATGTGTGGGTAATATGATTCATGTCACATATTACTTATAACCCCCTGCTTGCTTGTATGCAGAGCTTCAAACAGAGCCAAATCATTTTTTTTCTCCATATAGTTTGTTTATCTCTGAACTCCACTGATCAAATCTGATAAAAACAAACTGATGGAATGATTAGTTAGCCAGTATTTTCCCTTTGATATTTCAAACAGCCAGCCAGCCCCTTTCATTTCTCTACGATGAATGACAACATTAAAGAGAAACCGACAGAGTTAGTTATCAAGCACCTACCTTGAAGGGAGACATCTGTTGAGTTTATTTAGAAGGCATAAAATATGAGCAAAGCCCTGTGTGTCACATACTCAGAGGGAGATCAAGGTTTGAGCTCAGCTGCTCGGTGCAGGAGCTCAGGAACTCAAATCAGTTTTATTGTTGCAACGCCTCAAAAGACAACAGATGTCAACGGTGGGATAAGTTTAAACAAGAGCTAGAATAGTTCTGTCTTTATATTGTTTGCATTATCATAATTGTGAGAGAACTTTCATTCTACTCTGAGTACATTCTCACACTCGGAAATTGTTAATTGTTTTTATGGCATTTTTTATCATGCCAAAATGGATCCATGTGTGGAGAAAAATAATAGATAGATAGATAGATAGATAGATAGATAGATAGATAGATGGAATCTTCTGAATTGTATGCAATGAAACCACTTGTGACAAAATGATTAAGAACTGTGAGTAAAGGAGCAATAATAATTTTTACATTAATGTGAAATTATGATGTCAAATATGAGTTCTGATTGCAAAAGTCTCTAAATTACATTTGCATTTTTCTTCTAAAATGAGAATTTTAATCAGGCTCCTATGTACAGTAATTTCACTTTAAAGGCAGTAATTTGTTTATTTCCATCGCTATAAAGTGAAATAAATGAACATAAACAGAGGAGCCTGGGAAAAATGCTAATTTTAGAGGAATTTTAAACAGCACTTAGAGGCTTTTGCATCTGTACTCTTCATATTGTGTTTCATTTTTATTTTATATTGAATTGTCATTTAACAGCACACACACATATGCACACATTTACATGACAGTGGGGCAAAAAAAAAGTATTCAGTCAGCCACCAATTGTAATTCTCCCACTTAAAAATATGAGAGAGGCCTGACATTTTCATCACAGGTATACCTCAACTATGAGAGACAAAATAAATAAATAATAAAAATCCAGAAAAAAAAAAAATCATCACATTTTGACCTCTGGTGGCACAGTGTGTTACTGATGGTAGCCCTTGTTACTTTGGTCCCAGCTCTCTGCAGGTCTTTCACCCCTCCCCCTTACATTACATAGCACCCCCTCAAATAAATGTCTTGCCCCCTCAATTCAAAATTTTGAAAAGTTGAGAAAGCACATGTTAATATATTACAAGTTGACCAAATTATCTGCGGTAGCAGAAAAATCAACAGAAAAGGGGGCATTATACAATACAGTATTAGATTTCCCTCATGTCTCTGACCTCGTTTACACTGCAGGTCTTGATTCCCAATTCTGATTTGTTGCCTATATCAGATTTTTTGGGTTGTCCGTTTACACGTTTTGTCAATTTTGACCCATATCTGATTCATGTGTTTACACTTGCCATACGATCTGAAGCATTGTGCATGCGTTGTGGTCAATTACCACCTCCACACGTGCTTCTTCTTAAAAATAAAGAAGGTCCCTTGGCTGTGTTTATTCATTCACAGCGCACACACACACACTCCTCCCCTGAGCCCTCAGTAAACATCCAATCACCGTCTGTATGCCAATGAGTCAAGACGTAACTGTGCGTTCACAGTAGACATGACTTGCGAATAAATGGCGCTATTCCCGCATAGTTTTTAGTTTACTTGCTTCATTCACGCCTAAAAATGTATTTAACAATAGATTAAATTATGCCTCTGTACACTATGTAGTAATCACGTCACTACTAGAGCAAGCTCCTGATTAGTTAACATGGCGCAAATTATTTTTAGCCAAAGTTTAGATTTTTCAACTTGATCAATTCCGCAGGATGTCGCATCTTTGCATTGACTTAACATGTAAATCACTTGTGCTTAATTATAAGACAACCTTTCATTTTTGGAAATATTGTTATAGTTATAGTGTGTTAAGTCTTACTTTAGGTTAAATGTTTTTTGAGAATTAGACCATCCAGCTAAGATAAATGTTATGTTGTTGATTGATAAAATCTGGATTAAGGATATTTTATTTTATTTTATTTTTATTGTTGAGGGATTGCCACCTTATTGTGGTCTGAAATTGCACATGGATTACTATGCGATGTTATGTGGTCCTAAACTATGCCAGAAATATTAATGTGACTTATGACTGATACAGTATGTGATCTGTCTTGGAGGACCATGATCCTGCAGAGTTTAATTTTAACACACATGCTTGGAAGTTTCTAGTATGCCTAGTAATATCTTAATTAGATTTAGATTGTTTAGGTGTATTCAATGAGGTTGGAGCTAAATTTAGCAGTTTTTGATCATCCAGCACTGAGTTTGGTCACCCCTGAACTAGACAGCATTTTAAAGCTTGCTGTGCACTCATGGCAAGAAGGTACACTCAGAAAGTATCATCAACAAAGTGTTTTAAATCAAAGAAATGCATTAAATTCAGTACTAAATACCAGTAAAATATGCACTTTTCCAATACATTTTTGTCTAAAAACAAAAAACTGGTACATATACTGTACTGTATCATAGCTTAGCAACATGCTAACATCAGACATATCATCACACTTATCATCTTATACACTTAAGGCAAGGAGTGCTATTTGTGCGATGCATATGAGTATCTCATTTATGATGTTTCACAATGTTTAAATTACTGTCTTAAAACATATCCACCTATACAGACAGCTGACACTGTGTTTTGGAACAAAGCTAATGTCTCCCCCTAATGCCATTTCTTTATAAACCCCTCATGCCATGTCTTTATCTTTGGGTTGTTTGTTACATTTTAGTGGTCTGGCACTAGAGTGTAGATAAACGTCGTAAACAGATCTTTACGAATGAATAAATTCACCTCCAAAGGCATTGTGCCACCGGCAGACGTTAATAAACTGATTCATGGTGTAATGCACTCTCTCGGGTGCGGCTGTAGCCCTTTTTTATACTGGCTGTATATGGGCACTGTTATTTCTTAGAGTCAGCTGAAAAGGGCTATCCGCAGGCAGATGATAAATTATGTTTTTCACGCTATAATTTATAGAGGTGGGCTTGTGTTGCTTGAGCAATTTTTATTTTTCATTTCCTGTAGCGCAGAAGGTTAGTAAAGAAAGTCCTGAGAAGACTTCAGCCTTCATGGGCATGATCCCTGTTAGTCACGTGAGGAAGAGCAAGATTCACATTTCTGATACTGAGGAGAGTTTTGCCACAGCAAAGAAAGAGTTTTTAACGGAAAATAATGTCCGTATTCCATCATAGTGAAGGCTGGTAATGATAAATTATTGCCTTCTAGCTTTAGTCTCTGTGTATGTGTGTGTATTTAGTGGTGTAATTGATATAGTGTTTTGAAAATGCTGAGTAAAATTAAAAATAGCAGACTTGAATGTAAAATGTATTATTTTTTTTGCTGTTTTTCTGTAATGAATGCAAAAAGCCCTCTAAATGTCCTTAACAAGCATATATATATATATATATATATGTATGTATACATGTCTATTTTAATTTTACTTTTTTTTTATTACAATTAGCAGACTTCACCACTATTACACTTCAGATAACTCTTTCAGTAAAAAAATATTTACCCAGAATGTTTCAGTAAGCATTTGCAAGGGAGCTAAAACACAACACCCTCTCTAGTGTCATTTATCCACTTGTTGATCCTTTTCAACATAAGTAAATGCTTTTAGTGATGTTTTGTATGACGTAGATCAAAATGTGAGAATATCTTGTGCATGTGTTAATCACAGAACTTATTTCAGGCATTTAATCAAGCACCTATTCAAAAAAAAACACACACACACACACACATTGACGTCAGGACAATAAAGCTTTGAGTACAAAAATGTGACCTTATTTCCATATTTCAAGCACTCCATAAAAAAGAACTAGACAGCACACACAATTATTAGGCAAAATAGTTTATTTGTAATTTAGCTTTAAAGTTTAGTTCACCCAACACTTTAAATTCACCCTCCTGTCGTTCCAAACCTATAAGACCTTCATTCATCTTCTAAGCACAAATTAAGATATATATATATATTTTTATGAAGAGAGCAATCTGACCCTCCATAGACCGCAACAAAAAGGAAATGATTAAGGTCCAGAAACATAGTAAATACAGTACATCAGTAAAACATCAGTAGCTCAACTTCAGTTTTGCAACACTACGAGAATACTTTTTTTTTTTTTTTTTGTGCAAAGAAAACAAAAATGGTAACCTAATTTACTCAGTTTCCGCTATAGGCATAAACAACTGCAGATTACGTTAAAGCATGCACATGTTGCATTATGTTACTCTTCAAAACTGTGGAAGACCTAAGAATGGTTGAGTAAATGATGCTATTTTTGTTTTCTTTGCACAAAAAAAGGGATTCTCTTAGAGTCGCAATACTGAAGTTGAGCCACTGATGTGAACTGTTTTACCGATGCATTTACTATGTTTCTGGACCTAATTCTTTAAGCATTTTTATAGTTCCAGTAATGCTAAATTAAAGATATATGTATAATCAACTTTAACTTGTTGTTCTGTCACATGTGCGACCACATTTTCAAAGGTTTTTTACACAAAATCATTAGGAGGAAAACTCCAGAAAAGCTGAAAATCCCTTAAATTAATTGACAGAATATGAATTAACCTTTGAAAATGTGGTCGCACATGTGACAGGGTTTACCTGAAATGAACACTCATCTGTGGACCCATCTGTCAAATATACGGCCAGTTTCTAGGTGGAGGTCTGAAAACCAACTTGGTGACCTCGAACATTTGCCTTCATCTCAGTCAAAAGTGTTGCTTCTGCAGCTCCATGTGCTTCTTCCACTGACTGCAGTGAGGTGAAAGGGTCATGCAAACCTGCTGAGAAAACTCTTCGCTTTTTAATGGCTTCTAATAAAATCAATAATCGCTAATGACTGCATGGATTCACAAATAAGTGCATTTTCCTCAAACAAAGCTGCTTGTTACACAACAGCTTTATGAACACGACCACTTGAATAACCACTTGCGCTGTGAAATTCAAGCTCATTGTCAAAATTGCTGCGCTTTATCATCTGGCAAATGCTAACTTTAAACTGACCTTGATTCTACCATATATAAAATGATATATGTGTATATACACACACACACACACACACAAGAGAACTGATTTCTTCAGTTTTGTCTATCTCCTGTTTAGTATGTGCAGGTTTATGAGCACAGCTTGAACAGCATTTCTTTCTTATTCTCCATTTGTCTCTCTCTGTCACACCTACACACAAATGATGGCGGTAAAATTCTATCTACTTTCCGCCAGCTAACCTGTTGCCCTTTGTTTTGCACTTCTGAAGGGCAAAAATAATGATTTCTGATTTGGTATGCATTTTCCCCTCTCTCCCATGTGCCGTCTTTACTCGTGGCGAGAGACAAGAGGATTTCAGGCTTATTAGAAGTCTTCGCTGTGCTCTGCCGATACTGTAGATTTTATGAAAAGAACCGAGAGAAGGTGAAATAGACGGGGCACTGGAAAAACAAGCTGATACGTTTAAACAAACACCATGGTAATACATATCTAGTGAATAATTGCACTGCACTGCTAGAGTGCTTCTCCTTTATTGTGTACAAAGAATAGAGGTTTTCAGGAAGCAATCGCTATCAAATTTTGTTTGTTGTTAAGTTTGACTGCATGGAAAATATGCCATTATATGAGATTTAATGAAATTTACGTGCATGCATTTGGTTGGCGAATTTGGCATTGCTAATGAAGACCTTCAATAAAATTTACGAGGATTATTAAATTAAAGGGGGTAATATGATGTTGCTAAAAATTATTTTGTGTATTTGGTGTAATGCAATGTATTTGGTTTAAGGTAAAAAAAAAAAAAAAAAACACGAAAAGCCACTTTTCCCCTATCAAACTGAGTGGTTTCCTTTGCAGAACCATTCTATTCCACGTTGATCCAGGCCTGCCAGTACGGTGGGTTCATTTTCCACTGCGTGGCTGATAATTCAATTCAAATGCATCAGTCATTGCCATGGTAACACAAATGTTTACATATGATATGAGATATAAATACTGCATTATGGAGGATGAAATTTATTCCAATTTTATTACTAATTTGTGTTTACATTGCTCAAAATAGTGTGATTAGCAAGCTACAGAGAAACTAGCAGCCAGGCAACAGAGAAATGACAGATCCTGACTGGTGATGTCACCAGCATGGTTACCAGGATTCCGGGCCGAGAACAGTTTGTAATCATGCTGCGCCGTACCAGGCTCACATGGAAACACAACTGGAACCATGTCTGACAGTTCTTAGAACCGTTCAGCCCGATAGTGGAAAAGCAGCAGAATAACGTTAGATACGGTAAGATCAAACAAAAAGGACTTGCAGAGTTGGCTTATGGAAGAGAGAGGTTTACAGACCTCACAATCCTGACTGATTCCAACGAACTGTATTGGAATCATTGCAAACGACTCTTATATTAAATGGATATTTTGAGAAAATTACAATGTTTTGTGACCTTAGATGCATTTAAACCTGTTGCAGGGGACTTCAGCACAATATTAGGATACTTTAAAAAACCATATTACCCGCTCTTTAATAAGAAACTGTACAGGTGAATTACTTACAGACTGTGAAGTGTCAGACTGTCCTGGCAGAGTTGGAATTTCCCCACTTTATAGTCTCTGTGAACAGCCGGCATAGGCTGCTCTGTCAAGTTCAAGAATCAGTTCTCCATATAAATATTTGGATTAAACTGTTCTGGAACAGTACTACTTAACCACTGATTTCTAGTTCTTGTCATCTTTTAGAAGCACAACAAAGTAGTTTCACTTTTACAACAAAACACAGCATCTCCAGAACATGGCAACAACACTACAGCAAGAATAATAGCTTAGCTTATGTTATGAAAATTATCCCACACTGTGATGTAAAGAAGTGGGGGCATGTTTAAGCGAGTCGTTTTAGGAAGGCGTGGTCAAGCCTTAAAATGTAAAAAGAATATATCTTTGGTTTTGAGACTTTAGCCTTTGAAACTTTAGGGATCTTTTCTATGCACGAACAGCTTGTAACACCCCAAAGAGAAAGGAAAACATGAAATCACATCATATGACTGTCACAATCTCTGTCCTGACTTATGCTGCGTCCGAAATCGCTTACTTCCCTACTATATAGTACCCGAAAAACAGTATGCGAGGCGAGTATGTCCGAATTCATAGTATTCGAAATCAGTAGGCGAGAAGTACCCGGATGACCTACTGCTTCCGCCCGAATTCTATAGTAGGCATACCATGGACGCTTTCCTACCCATGAGGCTCCGGGAGAGGAGGCGTCATATTCAAAAAAATGGTGGAAAGTTGAGACGTGGCTCATTTCAAGTGTAAGTACCTCAGGAAAAAAAACGTGGCGGATGTAGTACGTCCCGAATTCCATTCATACTACCCACATTCATACTATATAGAACCTACTTTTTAACGGTCGGGTAGTACGTTCAATTTTAAATGTAGTGCCTACTTAAGCAGAATGCGATTTCGGACGCAGCATTAGTTTTTTCCCACGTGTCCACCTTTGCCCATATTTGGTTGTTCCTGTCCTTGATGTGTTCATTGAGTTTATTTGTTTTCAGCCGTGTTCCCCAGGTGTCTTGAGTTCTCCCCTCGCTATGTCTTGTATTTAAAGTGTGTTCTTCCCTGTGTTCTCTGTCCAGTCTACAACTTTCAGTCTACTTACAGTTTGTCTTACGTGATCATGGTGAATAAAGGAGACGTATTGGTTTGCTACTTCCGTGTTCTATTGCTTCCTGGGCGAAACCTGATAATGACCCCTTTAATCAAAAATATCCACATGTGGTCTTGAGTTGGCCACCATTTTTTCTTGTATCTAAAGTCTCATCTCAATCTGTCTTTGTTTTCCTATGTCTCTGGGTACTAATTTCCATTCTGATTACAAACAAATTTGTGTTACAGCTCATCTTACCAAATTAAAAATCTCAATTACGGACATATGAAGGAAATCCCACAGTGGCAATCTGTTACTGTTCAGCCTGAACAAGTTTATCACTGCTATTTATGTACTTGATGGCAATGAAAATCTGGAATATTGAACTGCCTTGTCTTGTCATCTTGATGGCTTTTGTGTTTACGCGTTTGTGTTTCTTTCCATGCGGAGATTAATTGTCCCTGCGTTGCCTTCTCTTACCTTTTTCCTCATGGCCTTTTTCTCTTTTAATTGCAGGTCCTTCTTCAGATGACACCAGAGGCTCTTGAGATTATTGACACAATGATCAGCCGCAACACTCAAAGAAATAAATAACATTGATTATATTGTTACAATGGCACCTGTCAAGGGGTAGAATAACCTATGTTAGTCAGAAAATGAACAGTCAGTTACTGAATTGAATGTGTTGGAAGCGAGAATAATGGTCAAGCGATATGATCTGAGTGACTTTGACTAGAGCCAAATAGTGATGGCTGGACAGGGAAGAGCATCTCCAAAACTCCAACTCTTGTTGATTATTCCAGTTTGCAGTGGTTAGTACATACTGTACCAAATGTGATTTAAGGAAGGCTAGCCTTTCTGGTTTGTTGTGCAGAAAAAGATCTTAACATTAGGTTATGAATGGGAGTAACAACTGACCAAAGAACACTATAATTTTTATTTCTTTTTCCCCCAATAAGACATTAAGTTGATTTACAGACAAAACCTTCTGAAATCTCACCATAATTTAAAGAGATAAAGCATACAAAAATGCAATTCTGCATTTTTTTTTCCTTATCCTAACATTTTAACAGCTTTCTTCTGCTGGACAAGACTCTAAAAAATGCATCTCTCACATCATTCTTCAAACTGTAGAAAAATGAAGCTAAAATGTCCCAAACATCTCATCTTGCACACTGATAACAACATTTGGAGCCAGAAACTTCACAGTAGTAAGTGTAGAGTCGTGGGCTGTGTCCAAAAGCTGAAAAATGCTGCCTTTGGACGATTCATTTCAAGTTAGGAAGGCATATCCAAATCCAATGTTACCTTCACCTCCTGTCTCCTGAGATGCCTTCATCTGATCAATTTTTTAAGGGTCAACAAAAAAAAAAAAAAAGATTTATAATTTAGCTTCATAAGGTCTGGCTCATACTCATGATGTTGTGGCAGTGTCAAAACTCTGAACTGTTACAGTTATAGTTAAATTGTACTGATATTTTATTTGTTTGTGTAATTTTAATTCCTTAATATAACAGCTTAGACATACTGTACCTACAGATTTATAGAATGGTGCATCGCATAAATTTATAAAGAAAACATGTAAACAAATCCACTGTGAGTCTCAAACACAATTGTTTCATACTTATATAAATCAAGTGTTTGCAAAAGCAAATTCCAACACAACACAGACTGTTTGGTAACAGTCTAGAGGCGTAATAGGCTCACCACATTTGCATATACCCGTGCTACTGAAATGAGCAACGCTGAGAATCAGCCAATCAGAGCAGACCTCCTCATTACTATTCATGAACCTTCCAAATAAGGCAAAAACAGACTGTTTCATTCTAGGGTTGTAAATGGACCTGTAAATCCGTTTCTGGGCATTTTTTCCCCCTTACCTAAGCTCCATACCTTCTATGTACATATCAGACAACAATTTCAAATATTCTCTCAATGCATTCTATGGCACCTTTAAACTAGTTCTAGTTTTAAATGAGCTTCCCATTCCAAATTTTTTTGAACATGTCAGACTTTTTCTTTTCTTTTCAGTTGCAAAGGCTTGTTTCTTGTGACTTGTTCTAAGCTTAAATGCATGCTACCTTTTTTTCATTTTCTTTCACAGTTGTCACTGTTTACTGTGTGCAATTCCTTCTTTCTTGCTACCTAGCAACCTTGTAAAATCACCCTTCCGTGACAACACTATCTGCAGTGCTTTTCATGTGGAGGTCAAAGCGGTGCATGACTTCTCTGTTGAAACCCTGACTCCTCACATGAAAGGTTCTAGGCTAATGAACTGCATTACTTGGCAAAATTCTTCTTATTTTTATTGATAACCTATTAATGTTGACACATGGTGTCTTACATATCATGGTTGTTGTCATTTTATAAAACAAATAAGGCATTTTGGGTGCTACAGTGATTTCTCTTCAACCAGATTTAAGAGAGTTTCTTCTTAACATACATTTCTTGACAAATGCAAATATCTGTCTAACACATGGCCTTGCTTATTACTTTCATTTATGATATAACAATATATCTTCCTACTCGTATAGAAGCTGTCTGTTATGTGGCCAGGTTTGTGGGCGCTCTGGAAAGTGACACAGATATCAGGGTCCTTAGAGAGGTTATTATGGTGAAATCCCATAGCTGTCACATTTATCTGACACAAAAATGGGACCAGAGGCATTATAGGTGCTGTGCGCATCTTTGTGCTGTCTCTCTAGGCTGTAATGTGAAGAGATTAGTGAGTTCTCCGTTGATTTCCTGATCATCTTCTACATTTTCGGCTGTCTGGCCGGACACCTCAGGCCCCTGGACACCTTGCCTCCATAGAGTAACCTTGAAAGAATCCTTGACGTTCCATTAGACCAAGACGAGCCTTGTGGCAGAACTCATCCATGGTCATCAATCTTGTGTCCCTGGTCAAAAACAAAGTGAGGTTATTTTTTTACACACAAGGATACACACATCCCATTAATCGGATACGCCAACTTGTGATTTTTTTGTCATTTCACAATGTTAAAGTTTGTTTGTTTCGTTTTGAATGTTGACAGGGATTGTTTTTCTGCCTTGGTTCACTTCTTATTATATTTAGTTGTTGGAGTAGGTTTTAATGAGCTTGCAAAGAGGCATAATCAAACATCAGAGACTACACTTAACCAGTTGTATGTTATCCCCTATTAAGTCTTGATTTGGTTTTTGGGGTGTACTAGAATAGGTTTTTATGTTCAGTTCCTGTTTCAATGAAGCCAAGTGTATTGTGCCATTTCCCTTACCATAATTACATATTAACAATAGCATAAATTGATTCATACCCTGAGAATGTTTATGAATAAAATGATGATGCAGATTTTACAGGATATTTCAATATTGCATGATATTTTCTTTGTAATTTGTAATTTTTGCTACAATGTTATACACCATTTAAGAGCAATTACAGTTAATCTATATGGGAAAACATGATTATATGTGTTCAGTGTGGCGTTATTTGAACAGTATTACTGTACATAAACTACAGTAAAATTGTTATTCAGATGCAGTAGAAGCTTTTGTGCGTAACTGGCGTTGTACTCTCTTATGTTTTGCAGCTGTGCTCTGTAAAATATGTAGCACACCGATAAACGTGGTTATAATGTTCAGAAACAGTATTAAAAAATAAGTTTGGTCCACCTTGAAGACCAAACAAAGGGGTTTTGGAACCGGAGTGGGGAAAAAGAAACAGTGTTTCTTCACAAAGACAACAAAGTACTAAAGCAGCTCCTCTACTTCATCTTCTCAACCACAGGTCAACCAGGCCACATCCACCTTGAATTTTTAAAATAGGACCCCTATTTAAGGATTAAAGACCTGTTCACACCAAGCATGATAACTATAAAGATAACGATAACTATATTTGCCTCCACACCAGCATGATATTGTCTTTTTATTATAAGCTCAAGCATGTCCGCCGCTTTAAATTCTCAATCCCATGATAGCAGGATTGATTCTGATTGGTTTTCAATGTTTGTATCGTTCATCCGCTGGAAGAAAATCATTCTGAAAACGATTCCAGAGATATTGTTTCTCTGTGCCTTCATCGTTATAGTCATGGTGTGGACGCTTATATTCTTTAATAACGAGAATGATTTTTAGAACTATATCTTTATCGTTATCGTGCTTAGTGTGAATGGGGCTTAACTCCAAAATTCGAATTCTATCATCATTTACTCATCCATTTCAAACCTGTATGACATTCGTATGGACAACACAAAAGTAGAATTGTAATTATAAATATCTCAATTTGGTTCCCAGCATTCTTCAAATGATCTTCCTTTGTCATGCAGGTTTGGAACAGCATGAGGGTGAGTAGGAAGAATTCAGACAAAAACAAACAAACAAAATACTGCCATCTCAGTGGAAAAAGTGTCCCAATTTACCCCTAAATTACTTTAGGATGATCTATCACTTTAATTTTTATATAAATCTTAGTTTATTTGAGTCACACTATCTGAAGGTGATTCTGTTATCTATCCATTTCCATGCTGCTCAGCTTAACCTTTTCCCCAGTGAACACAAAAAGACACCGTTTTGTATGATAAACTGTAAAGAGATATCAGCCTGGTGCATGGTTTCTTAGCTCTGACCCTCGAAGTCCATTTTCCTAAAGGGTTCTACCTAATCAAATGCATCTGAACAAGCTAATCAAGGCCTTCGGGATTATTTGAAAGTCATAGACAGGACGGGGGATTTTGAGGGACATGTGTATAATGCATTTTTGTTCATTATAAAAAGCATCTGTTTCTTTTCTTTTAATGTATTACCTGCCAGAGGAAACCAGTTGAGCACTCCAAATTCATAAAAGCCATCAAGAAAACTAACTTTTATAATCATCATTAATGAGCTCATGTTCTCGTGCCAAATGTCTTCCTCCTTCAGGCTAACATTAATAAGAACAGAACAGAGTAAACTGTATTGTGTTACCTGGCATCACAGAAAATCTTTCAAGAATCTACGAGCGGTGGTTGTCAGGGCTTTGTTAGATGGTTACTACTCATAGTTGTGTCATGAGCTCATATTGTTCATTCAAACTTGTTTCTTCAAGTATAAGTCACAGTAATTGTTGAGGTTGCCTTAGCAAACATGACTAATAATGTTCATGTGAAGTAGGGGACAAGTTTGCAAAGTTTTGATTCAAAGCTCTTTGCTTCCTCCTTGTGGTGTAACGGGGTGAAAATGAAAGCCCATTGTTCATAACTAAAATCCTTCACCTGTGTTTGACATTTTAAGCCATAGTTTGTTTAATTTATAGTATTTTCCTTTGTAACGCAAGGATGGTTCTAGATTAATGTGGTACATGGTTCTAATTCTGATGTACTTGGTCTTGTTTCTGTCACTTATCCTCAAGGGGGCAGAATGTGGATGGGGATGTGAAGTGTGTGTGTCTAGCCGTTTGTGTTTTACCCTGTATATACAGTGACACCTTGTGGAGGCCTACTTAAGCCTGGTGGATTAAGACACTGTGGTTCGGTTTATCGCAGCCTTTCCAAATTTATTTGTGCATTGCCCAATGTGGACAACTTCCCCGCAGCTTTTAGCCATGCTGATTTGTTTGTCAGACGGGTTTGCTGGTTTTAGAGGAGGTTTGTGTGTGCTTGTCACTTGGTCAGGCTGGGAGACCAGCTTAAACCAACTAAAAACCACCAGAATCTCTCTTTCCTTTTCTTTCCCTTTCTATTTTTTCAGTTGGATTTGCTGTACTTTTTTTCTCAAGGACATTGGTAGAAGTTTTGCAGATGGTATCATATCATTTGGTATTCATTGTAAAGGCCTATATTACTTGCTTGAAAGTCTTTACTAGGCTGTTAAATGAACAGTTGAGATTCCCATCATAAAATATATTTTTATAAGCACTGATCAAATGCTCTCGTTGGAGAGAGTCAGTAATTTTTACTTGTAGAAGATTTTCACAAGCCTAGACCTGGATTTCTTTAATGTGTATCTCCAAATCACAAACTCCAGAATACTAATCTAAATGTTGAGAATTACTGTGATGAAACACTGTTGAAACCAACACAGTCTCACGGCAAATTTGTACGTATTCGTACAAAGTCGTATGACCTCATTTGTACAATATTGTACAACTTATCTAAAATCCAGTTTAGGGGCGTGCTCAGGTGCAGGTCATTCATACGAATTGGCAACTCGTAAAATACATATGATTTAGCAAAAAATAATTAATTCAAGTAATTCATACGAATGAGGTCGTATGAATTTGTATGAATTATCCACCTCATGAATTATGTACGAATTGCCGTAAGACTGGGCTGGTTGACTGGGCACATCTTCAGAAAATGCTAAAATACCTTGGAATACATTATCATTTAATGTTAAATCATTTAAGACGGGATGCTCTTTTTAGGGTTAAATTTAACATCATGCTGCAGACCATGCTGTAGCTTAAACAAACTCAAATCATTTGTTGTAAAACTCCCCTATAAAGAGACATAACTAAATCATCAGCACTATATCCCCACCATATATCCATTATTTTAACTTTCTTTTGACAGGTTTTCACTTACACAGAAAAGGTGGCAATGTTCCACCTTGCTGAACCCCATTTAGTCATATGGAACGGTACAGATTTGTATAATAGAGCTAAAAAGTCAAAAATTCAACTGAAGATGTCTTAAGGTAAAGAAGAACATCAAGCATAGCATCTAAATATATATATATATATATCAGAAATTATTATAACCTCTATTTCTTCTGGGTATGTTAAATTATTTGTTTAATACGTTAACAGCATGTCTGGAGATATTGTTAGAGGGAGCTAAAAACATCTTTTAATGACATGCTAATACAAATCTGGGAATTGGGGAGAAACTTGATATAGTATTAAAATGATTTTGACGCTAATACATAATGGCCAAAGCTCCTATTTCACCATGAATTTTAAACTAATGTTCTCAAAATGTTCATCAATGTCAAAAAAATGTTACACTCGGTCTGAGATCGCAGCAATGATGTAAGCTCATTCACTCTAATGTGTTTCACAGCCGTTCCTTCTTACATTAACAGAATCTGTTCCACTCGGTCAGCACTGTCGTGTGAAACTGAACACCAGTCATGAAATACATTACTCACATAATCTCTCTGCTTTCATTCAGTCTTTCAGAATAGCCCACAGTTCACGTTCTCAAGGCAGACACACTGGACTCCCACAGACTGGCGGTGGGTGGATTCAGGACTGCTGGCTGACTGGAGGGGTATTATGCTGTCTTTTTCTCACATCCAGGTCTATTGCATGAATTTAGATCTATCCAGTTGTTTTGGATAGAGAAAAAAAATTGTAAACTCTACTTACTCGTTCACAGTTTATCCTGAGAAAACCCAAAACTCTTTTTACAGTTGTAATAACGCCTTCATACTTTTCACCATCCGATGTGGTTTCACAGTATGCAGTGTTGTGCAGCATGAAAAGTTTAGCAAAAGAAAATGAAAACCAACTCCTAAACAAAGTTTCATAATCATTAATGGTAGGCTACTAGTGATTATTCCTAAGGGGTTTGTTGCTAATTCTAAGCAATCAACTTTATCTACACTATTTGTGCTGTGGGCATAGATAATAGGGAAGTTGTTAAATTAATTGTTTAAGCATTATGATAAATGACTGATGAGAAAACAAATCAATTTAACTGACACAGCATAGACTTTCAGGCAGTGGCAGTTTTAGGCACGGGCGAACGGGGCAGTCGCCCGGGGCTGCATTTTTTCATGTCACGTGGGGGGCGGCACAAGTGAGGGGAATAAAATCATCAGCGCCCCTACACTGTTTTCTGTTCTCTATCAAAGCCTACCTGTGACTATGGCGTTTATATAGCGTAGTTTTTAACCTAGCGCACATGAAAACAAGACCATTGGCACCAGAAAGAATTTCTGCACCTGCAAACAAGCACTTACCCAAGATTAGTATTTAACAGGGCTCGCACCTCTCCCCGCATTTTAGACATTGCAGGCCGACATCAAGTGATATCTCTTGTGATTGGTTAATTTCAACACATGTTATGGCTTTAGGAACAGTGTGTTTGTGTGAGGGTTTTATTTTATTAA
>JAUCMS010000052.1:8441577-8467011 GCA_032357445.1 Enteromius radiatus | reverse complement strand
CACTTTATTTCAAGGGGCAAGGGGAAGGGGCGAGGGGTAGGCAAAGGGGTAGAAAATAGAATTGGGATTGGGCCTTACACATTCAACAATGACTCTGGAATTTCCTTCACCAAACCATGATTTCCTGGTTTTGACCTTAAATGGACACCATGAATGTAAAATTTTTAATAGCTGTTTTAGGAATTAAACATCTTTAGGTAAGCCATTCATATGTGTTAAGGAAATCTTTAACATGTCTCCTAACTACGTGCAACGCAACAAAATTCCAGCGACAGGCTTGGTCAGAGCCAGCTGCAAGTGAGTGGAAATAACCTGCAAGTGGGCTGTACAAATCAACAGAAGTTTTTGATTGGTTTATTTAATGACATCTGGGTTGTATTGGTTCACACTCCCTGTGGCAGTAGTGGACAAATTTTGTCCATCCGTCAATGAAAAAAGAACAAAGTGACTTTCAGCGGCGGTGTGGTAGAGGAATGGAAGAGGGAAGTGTGTTGTGCAACTTTTGTTTCGTAACAATTATTAAAAGCTGTGAAAGGTGCATTTTCTTGATGGCTTTTGTACAATGTTAAAAAACACTATTAAAACACTGTTTGCTCAATAAAACTATGTCAAAATCTGTATCAAAAATATCTGTTCTTTTGTACTGTTTGGGAATGGCAAGATTAATGTGAAAATAAAAATGTCTTTATATGTTTTTAATTGAAATCTTCATCAAGGTGGTGAAAAAATATTACTTTCAGTGTTTTTTGTTGACAGCCTGAGGTAACTGTTGCTATCTTATCAGTTATCAGCAGCATTGCAGGTCTGTTGTGCTGAATGATTGTACATAATTTTATTAATCAGAAATAAAATAATTTACCCACCCTGAGATTGTTTTAATTAATACATTTATCTGTTCTGAAGAACTTTAGTCTCTCATCTGCTTATATTATCTTTATGTATCACACATTTACCTCCGGAGTACAAAAGCATCTCACTACAATACATGTACTGTATGTTCCTTGGTAGGCTACTGTAGAAGAATGTAAACATAAAATGTGATATCCATAAATATGGATTAAAGGATTACAACTGACATCATTACAAAGTATGACAAGGTGCAAAGACATGATTTCAGTGTTGACAGTGAATTTGGATAAAATACTGAAATACAAAACTGTAAGAATTTCAATTGAAACTATGAAAATGCGTTCCACGGCTCCAGCTTGGACGAATCTAATGTTTTGAGGAGTATGTTTGGCTATCAGCCACCGCAGCAGTGTGGATATTTACTGTACTTCGCAATCACAGATTCTAGCATACGTCTTGGAATATATGACCCAAATAAGAATTTGACCAACTTACAATAAATCGTGCTACCAATGGTGATTTAAACAAAAAATTCTCATTATTGTTATAATTTATTCTCAAATTACTAATATGAATTATTCATACATATTTTACAAGGTGCCTACGACCTCACATATGACCTCGCTTTTTGCTAAATCGTATGCATTTTACGAGTTGCCAGTTAGTCTGAATTTGTACGAATGACCTACTCATAACCCCACCCCTGAACCTACCCATCACTGGGGTTTAGAGAAATCATACAAAATCGTAAGATTGAGGTCGTTCGAATTAGCACGAACTTGCAACCTCGTACGTATTGGTCGTACGACTTTGTTGGCTTTAACAGACATCTTTTCTTTGATTTCTCTTCAAGATCTGAGGCGAACTATCTGTTGTTGACATAAATGTCACGCAAAATTATATTTAATCTCATATTAGACAGATTAACTTTGAATACAGGAAACAAACACCTGAGATTGTCACTGTATATAGTTTATATGGTTTCTATACGTTGAATAAATAGAAGCCATTTCTAAAATAGAAATTTTGCTTGTCTGATTAACATGAAAAAATGTATCATATCTTTTGCCATGCGTTTACGTGTAGTTAGGACACTGTGTTAATGTTTTTCTTTTTTTATTTCATTTGGTGCTGCTGCTGTCATAAAGTACACACAGCAGATTTAAAGCTTTACTAATATATAACATGGCATGTAAGACCCTGTGACGAATAGCAGCTTTTTTAACCAGGTGTTCTATGTCATTTATCAAAGATGACAAATAAGTAACACATTGGCAGTTGACAGACACATAGCGCTTTCCCACATAGTTACACGCCATGGAGGAATTGTCAAACATAGGGGGAAAAAACACACCTCTCAAATTGCTCAAGGATACTTAAGCAATTCTTTGTCTGTGCCAAAAAATGTAAGAAGATATGTTTTCAGTGGGTTTCAGTGGATATTTGCTTTGCTTGAGAATACATGAACATATACAATTAGGACAGTAGTTATGTGACAACGATTGTACTAAGAACAATACTGTTTCTTTCTTTTTGTCTCTGAAAAGTTGCATACAGATGACAAACTTGTCAAAACAGTCCCCATTCACATAAAATGTGACAAAATGCCCCCCAAAAAAGCTGTATTATGCATGCCAGGCCAGTAGTTAGCTTTGCAAAGAAACCCTACATGCATGCACACATGTATTTCATTGTGGATAGAAGGTGACATGAATTAACATTTATTTCAGTCAAGTTAGTTAAGCTAAGTTACACATGTATTCCCAATATTTTGTCACACCTCAAATTACAAAGAAATATATAGCAATGTATTATTATTTTTCTCAAATGAATTGTGTATGCAGAGCATTTGTAGCTTATGTGGACTAAACACCCCTAGTTAGACCTCTCCTAAAATGTGCAGTGTGTCAGAAAAATAATAAATCTAGCCAAGTGGCCTGATATGACTTCACACTTCCTTTCACCTTTCATACTGATCGACTTGACTACAGCTTTCCCTCTCAGCTCTGTTTGATAAGTTATCCTCAGCAAACCTGTAAGTTTATTAGCCTTGCGAGTTTCCTGCGCCGCTGCCCTGCATCAATGTCATCTTTCAGAGCCGTGTGCAGGGGGGAGAGCGGCCACAAAGGGATCTTTCTGTAGCCTGCTGCTGTGCTCGTGTCTTCGACCTACATGCCTCCCTCTTTCGCTGCATTTTTCAGCAGCTTCTCAAACCCGCAGACCCAGACGGAAACATTGAACAAGTTAGGGAGTTCTTCCCAGCAAAAACCCCAACCAAAAGATGAAAGATGAAGGAAAGGAAAAAGATCTCACACTTCAGCATCAGAGGGCATATCCTCCACCTTCCTTTGCTATGGCAACTTTCAAACTTTATGTAGTTTGTGCAGTTCACATTGACAATGAATAGCAGTTACAAAGAATCCCAGAGTCATTCATTTCAGTAGCTATGTTTGCATCCGCCTATTTGTATGTGCCCAACACGTATTCGAAAATGCACATTATTGGAAAATTCATGCTGATTTGTACGAATTCGCACAACCTCACTCACGATTTTGTATGATTTATCCAAACCACAGTGATGGGTAGGGTTAAGGAGCAGAGTTTGGTGTAGGTCATTCGTACAAATTTGAATTGGCAACTCGCATACGATTTAGCAAAAATCATATCAATTTGTGAGGTCGTACGAATTTTTGTACGAATTAGCCACCTAGTAAAATTGCCGTAAGACTGGGCTGGGAATACCAAATAAAATATGCTGGAAAGAAACACCAAGATGCGCATAACTCTACAAATGCGCATCAAAAACTTATGCACACATTTATGGCGGATGTAACGGAGGCCAGCCAGTAGGTGCTGTGCGAGTAAACCTCACTCCCCTGATTTCAAAAAGGTCATGGCCTTTAGCCTCCTGGTTAGAGCGCCCACCTCCCATGCCGTCGACCTGGGTTCGAGACCCGCTCGGAGCGAGAATGAGTCGTGGTGGAACGAATCCAGGGGGGTTACCCAGATAGAAGTGAGGTTTAGGGGGGTGAGTGTAACGGAGGCCAGCCAGTAGGTGCTGTGTGAGTAAACACAATATTTTATTATTGATATTTTGTGTCACGGTTTACCTGAAAGTGACGTTTTGTTGGATGGAAACGGTGCTTTATTCACATATGTTTCATGCAATATTCCAGTTTTGCGCATAAGTTTAATTCCAATCTTTGGATGGAAACATTTGTCTTTAGCTGCTTTGCTCACTTTTGACTTATTTCAAGGTTTAAACTCATCTCTGATTCCAGTTAAAATGATGCAGCTGCATATTGACTCCCCCATACATTCCTTTAATCATTAGGGTAAAATTCCAACATCTCATCAATCTCACTTAAAGACGGGTTCAAGAATGTGTCACTGACCATGTAGATTGCATAAATCTGCGATCTCTTTCTTGTTTACATGTTCTCCGTGTCAACGCTTTAAGTTCTAAACTGCGGTGATTGATTCTTAAGAGACTTGCATGGTTTGACAGAACAAGTGTCGTGTGATGGGCATGTTAGTGTTCACACATGTACTATATTACATTAGTAGGATGATTGGAATGTGGATGTTTCAAGGCATATCATTTTTGCTTAAGTGTAATTATTTAGAATATTCTATAGCTGCACTGCACTGTATTTTCACATGTTTAGCAGTTTACTTATTAGACTTATTGGATTTTGATCTGGCTTGATGATATTTGTATTTTATTTAAAGAAAACAAAATAAAAACATCTAAATGTAAACTAAATATAGGCAGCCATTTCTCTTTAAAAACATGTTTTATTATTTCAACAATTTCAAAATAAGTTAAGAGACTGACCTGGCTGAAACATTTGCAAGGAACAAGAGAATGAAAATCATTTGACATTTTCATTTCTGAAAATAAGGCAGTATTACCTTGTATTTTACAGTAAAAACACCTTCAGCAAAACATTGTCCACAAAAAAAAAATCCACAAGGATCAATTTTAAATCCTGCCGTTTCTTGTTGTGCAAACATACAAAATTAGTCTTTGTTGACAGCATATTCATAGTTTCATATCATGTAACCCTAGTAATTAGGGTCCATACATTTTAAAAACATGGTCAGCTTCTACATGAAGTCATGTTATACCATTGACATTAATATTTTACAGTACTTTGAGCTCATCTTCCTTTTTACCAACTTTCCTTTCGTGTTTATGAGTTTGGAACATCTGCGTGCACACTGGGTTTGTCCATTAGAGGATCCCAACAGAAACTGATACTGAACATATGGTGGAACTCTAAATGTTGGTGCAATCTAAGTTTTTAGACATTTCATGTGCTGTTGAGGAAGAATAGCCCAAGGGTTTATAAGTGTAACTGTCTTGCACAATGTTTGCATCATTCTCTGCGGTAACACAAGAATGATTAAAATGCAACGATTAAGTGCAATTACACAAATAATGTGCATTCTTTGCTCTTAATTGTGTTGCAATGGCACTAAAATATGTCCATGTTTGTTGGAATGTTAAAATATAAGAAAAATGCGGTGTCTGTTTTATTCAAATTAGAATCGCTTGAATGCTTACTAGTTTAAATATGATGATCAAATCTCTCATTACGAGTAGTGAAACAATGGTTATATGTCTGAAATTCTGCCTGCGTGTTTGTATTTGTGTGAATGCTTCCATAAACTTTATTAAACTTCTATTGAACAGCATTTTCTCTCGACAGTAGTAAATGTTTCAAAAGACAGCAAATACAACAGCCACACAACAAATAAACCAAGAATAAATCAGTAAAAACAGACGAACAGCTGACAATACACAAACACATGAAGGCTAGTAAATCCTAGTGTAGAACTATACGTGAGTCTAAGGATCTACGAAGGACACTGCTATGTAGCGTGTACCGTTGGTCGTAGGTAGTCCTTCATGAAGGTGGGTGAGTCTACCTGGATGCATGAAGCTCCATCCTTTTCTAGGAGACTCTATGGAACAGTTATATCTGTGAAATCGACAACCTCCACCCTGAAATGGAAGGAAATGAGTTGTGATTTTACAATGTATTTAAAACCTGTTTTAAGAAATGTAAGGCCAGTATATCAACTTGCCTGGAAATCTAAGCCCTTGTTGTTAAGAGCAATATTAATGGTGAATGTTGAGGAATCGTGATGTGGTCTTAGATAGGCTTGTCTGTTTGGAGTGTACTTCACCACAAAGTTCATGATCGCGTAACCCTGAAAGAAAAACAGAAAAAAACACAATCAAAACCCAACTCTTGAGGTTCAAGTTCGCACGGAGAAAGTCACTTTTAACTAAGCTCCGATATTCCTCCAAATGATCTCATAATAGATGAATCAGAAATGTTATGTTTAACATCTAAAGTTGTTCAGAAGTATGTCGACAAGTTAATACAAACACAGCAATGCCAAAACACTGGAAAAAAGACTACATGAAGATGCCGACGATCAGGGCAAGGCCTTTAGCAACGCTACGGGGGAGTCAAGGCTAACCGGCACTAATGCTAGTGCTAGTGGGAGTATAGAGTACCATTTATAGATAAACAGACAATATCTGATAGAAAAGGTAGATATATAATTGTTAGTGGCGAAATAAATTCAGTCCCTATTACATTGGTTAATCTCTATGGTCCTATTTATGATAATCCAGGGGTTTTTTAAAAAAAATACCTGACATTGCATTATGTAACATAATTATCGGGGCATTTTAATTGTGTTATTGACCCAGTTAAAGATGCACTGCCTAGTCGCACCACAAAGAGTAAATCAGCAGCTACTTTACATAACTTTTTGAGAAAATTCAACATGATAGACGGTATTTAAATCCATCAGCTCGAGAATATTCTTTTTATTCATCAGTGCATAAGTCTTATTCAAGAATTTATATATATAATCTTTTTATTATAGTTTATATTCTAGTTTGTTAAAAATGTTTAAGTCCACTCAATATTATGACAGATTAATATCAGATTATGCCCCATTGTCGTTGGAGCTAAAATTGAAGTCGGAAAAAGAGATGTATAATTGGAGATTTGAGAACTTTCTTATAAATGACATTAAATAAGAAGAATTGGGTACTTTTTGTCTGAAAACAATAATGGCAATGTGACAGATTCTGTATTATGGGATTCAATGAAAGCTGTTATTAGGGGAGATATAATTTCATTTCAGATCAGAAAAAACAAAACAAAGCAAATCGAAAGAGATTAAATGAAATAATTATTTAAACAATTATTGTTCAACTACTTTAAACAAAATAGTAACCTTGAGAAATTAATATAATTCCATTCTTGAAAAAAAAAAATATATATATATTTAATCAAATTAAACAATGCCATTTTGAATTAGATTAGAAGCCTCGTAAAGTTCTACATTGGAAAAAGAAATGACTCTAAATGAGGTTAGAATAGTTGTTAAAAACCTCCCTAACAATAAATGTGCAGGCTCAGATGGGTTTTGTGCAGAATATTATAAATTAATGTTTCAATAAATCATTCATTCTCTCAATTTAAACCCCCCCCCCCCCCCCCCCCCCAACACTTTATAATGCTTTGATGCTTTCTGGTAATTACAACTGAGAGATTTTACTAGGAAACTGGTTTTGCATGCCTTTGCACTAAAACGCTAAAGCAGGGGTGGGGAACGTCGTCCTGGAGAGCCGCAGCCCTGCATAGTTTAGCTCCTACCCTAAATAAAACTCACCTGTCTGTAGCTTCCAAGTAACTGTTCAGACCTTGATTAGCTCATTCAGGTTTGTTTGATTAGGGTTAAAGCAAAACTCTTCAGGTCAGCGGCTCTCTAGGACCTACGTTCCCTAGCCCTGCTCTACAGAGTATATGTAATCGCTGTCCAACAGAACAAGACACTGTTTCTTTCTTTTATGCTTTACTAATGTAAACACCGATCATAGTAGGCAAGAATGGTAAAAGGAGCTTGGTATAGAATTGACTGGTGAGTCATGGGAAGAGTGTCTTAATGGAATTCATACATACTCTATTAATGCAAGGCATAGATTCAATTCGAAGTTATTCAGAGACTTCATTATTTGAATACCAAACTACATAAGATTTTTCCAAATGTATCCTCATTATGTAACAAATGTAAAAGCTCCAAAGGAACGTGGTTTCATTTATTTGTGACATGCCATAAAATTAGACCATTCTGGCAAACTGTATTCAGATTTATTTCAGAAGCATATAAAACGGATTTATCGCCTGAGCCGAAATTGGGTATTCTTGGAGATACATCAGATATAGAAAGTAAATATGTGTCACAAGCTGTTTCTTTATGCATGATCTTAGCAAAAAAAGGCAAATTTACAGAAATGAAAGTCTGAATCTGAGCCTACATTTGAAGTTTGGCTAAGAGACCTTAATGCTGGCTAGGAGGAAACCCATGAAGCCTGTAAAGAACATGATTATATTTTACCCCCAATTTAGAATATTTTAAGATTTAGGGTCATTATAATCATTCAGATCAAAAGAAGCATTTGATTGTGGGTAATTTTATTTTTGTATTATATAATTATTGCAGATTTGCATTCAGTGTTCTCATTAGCAACCCATTTGAAAAATCACAGAATCATTAGTGGGTTTACTTTTTTTTTTCTTTGGAAAATATTTGTAACCTTTTTTTTTTTTTTTTACTTTGTGAGGTGAAATATGAACCAGATATGGTCTTGATAGGCTTCTTGAAGTTCATCCATTAAGTCTTAGTGTGTGACTTATAGCTTCACACACTCAAATGCAATCACTGAGCTGCTAAGTAGGGCACTTTGTATAATTTGCCCAATTTAAACAAATTTTGAATTTTGTCAGCCACCGGGATCTTTTTATGCATGATTTCTAAAGGCTTATTACCACAACCAAAACACAGCTTGCTAGATGTGCTTTGTTTGGTTTTTGGTTGACATGACTCATGGAATGAGTCAAGTCATCTTTTTCTCAGTATTTTTCAACTTTCTCTCTTGCGCTGTTCTCTTAGAAGGGCTCTGTCTGCTGTTAACTGGATAAGCACTGTTAGTTTCTGGTTGATTTGACTCATGGAATGTGAACTCTGGTTGGCACCGTGAGTCTGAGTTCTTTATGGGTCATCTATTAAAGGGATAGTAGACCCTAAAATATAATATATAGCACTCTTCTTTTCCAAATCCATACACATTATGTTTTCTGAAGAAATCAGAAGTAGAATTTCAGGTAAGCCATCTTCCATACAGTACACGTTTTTAAGTCTGTTTAAAGTACCATATACTCCAATAGTCCTTACTGTACCATTTCAAATCCTCCAAAGCCACATAATAATTTAATGTGAAGACCAAAACAGACATTTACAATCTGTCGCTGTTTGGATAAGACCTAATTGAAGATCCTTTACCAACTGTTTGTTCCACAGAAGAAAAAGTATATGTAAGCAAATCTGGCAGACACCTTCAAGAGTTTTTTTTTTTTTTTTTAATTATTATTATTATTTATTTGCTTTAAACAAACTGGGAATGAAGATTGTTTGAAAATATTGTACATAAAGTGTTCCGCTAGCTATTTAACTGACTACATATGACATGTAGATGTAGGTATATACCCATACACACATTATAAACATCCAAATACTTCAAAGTGAACCACACGCACACTGTGAACACATACCCAGAGCAGTGGGCAGCCATTGCTGCAGCGCCCGGGGAGCTCAAGGGTCTCACCTCAGTCGTAGTATTGAAGGTGGACAGAGTGCTGGTTATTCACTCCCACCACCCACAATCCCTGCCGGACCCGAGACTCAAGCCCACAACCTTTGGGTTACAAGTCCAACTCCCTATCCATTAGGCCACGACCGCCCCTATAGATTGTACTCGTCCTATACGCTTGCACACCCTAACCTTGAATACTCCCAATTTCTTAAAGGCATATATTTACAACCCACATTTGATTAAGATACTTGACAGTGAAATAATGCAACTAAAAATACAAAGTAGTAACCAGTGACTATTATACCTTTCATCTCTTAGGATACTTCTTATTTCCCAGTATTAACAAGCAAGCATTTTTTGTTAGAAAAATACACAATTATAAACTTAATTTAAAACACTCAGCGTGCACCCCTAGTCATGATCCCTATGTCAGTAAAAAGTTATTCATCAAAATGGTTAATTAAGGATTTTATTGGGTTCCATATTCTTGAAAATATGTTTTGTCTATCTGATATCTTATATCTAAGCTCTTCTAGGGGTAACACATAGCTTAAAAGATAAAATGCTTCACAAAAGATGAGGTCGAGGTAGAGGTGAGAAATCCCTCAACACTTGCTCAGACATTCTGATATAACAGCTCATTATGACAGTGCCCAGACTCATACAGACTGGCTCACCTTGGTGTAATAGCCAGAGAAGACCTTGAGAGTGACAGGGGAGATGAATTCTCTGATAAAATGCAGCCATTCCTTATCATAATCGATCTGTCTCATATGAATATCATCTGTCGGGACACTCTCATAGCCTCCAGTGATACGCTTGTCCTGCAGCAAAAAAACACAATGACTGGGCAATCAGTCAATGATAAAAACCTATAATGTTATCAGCAACTGTACTTCTGTGTGAAGTCTACTAAAATTCATTTCCGCAGAAAAAAGGGTAAATTTGTGAATTACTAAATATTTACACAATTTTGAATGTTAAGAATAGAAATCTATATAATTGTTGTAGTTGCACGTGTTTAAGTCTATTTACATTCATGACCAACCCCTGCACAACGTGTACAGACTGTTTTAAGGGCGGCGGGTTTATCTGACCTCGTGTTTTCCACCAGACCATGAACCATGGTTTTCCATCTCATTCACCAGCTCATCACAGGCTTTCTCCGAAAGCACAGGGAACCAGAAAACATCTGGGCATGGCTGCAGAAACATAAACAGGTGCTTAGTATCATCAGGTCAACTTTTGGCCTTAAACTCCTGCACAAGTTTGGCTATTTCAGCATAACACACGTTCTTAAAAACCGTAATTAAAAAATGCCAGGATGACACTGTGTTTTAGCGCAAGTCAATGGACATTTGTGTTTGAAACTACTGTGAAATGTGCAGTAAGGTACATAAAATGGTATTCCACAAAAAGTGCACAGAGGTACATATTTTTTTTATGAGACCAGGTTGCACTGAACATTTCTGGAATTGTAACTAAATCTCCATTCCTATTCTAGCCTTAAGGCATCTAAGGCACATTAAATAAATGTGAATGTCTGTTCACCTGCTCCAAGAGGTTTTCAGTGAAAATTCGAGTATAGTTGGTATGGATGTATTTCTCTCTCCAGTCCTGTGAAAAACAAAGAGGATTAGTACTTTAGCCTGTTGACTAACCTAATTGCAAACAGCGATTAGCCCTGCATTCATTCAGCAGGAGGACTAAAACCTAGATGGAGGTCAACACTGATTTACTGTAATGTTTACCACATCAGCACTCCACATCATTGAGGACACATGTTGCACTAAGTGAACACGTCTGGATCCTGCTGTTTATGTATTGGACAAGACACTTAATAAAAAGAAAGAAAACATTTGGTCACAAATCATCTAGTCACTCACCAGTGGGTTTTCAAATATTTGCCAGAGGTCGTTGTTGTAATGAGATGTGTTATAGTTGGCAGTCGAAATAAGCCTTCCAAACTCATGCCGATTTGTAACATACATGAAAACTCCCTGTGGCGGACAAAGAAAAGGTAGTTAGATACTTCAAATGATGTATCGAATGCACAAGTCGAATGGTAACAAAAAAAAAAAACATCATGCAAATAAGTCAATGATCAAAACAAATCACAAATTATCGGCATAATCTGTGATAATGTATAATCAACAACAATTGAGGACAGATGTTGGGAAGGGCTGTGAGAGGGAACGGGAACACAGGGAAATGCTGGGAACAGTGCAACTTCAGGAATCAACATTCCTTTTTACTATACTAGAAGCAGGGACAAGGGTTCTTGCACCTAAGTGTGAGGAGATCCAGGCTTACTCTCAGTCTAAGCTTTACCAAAACATCTATTGAACCAATTTCAAACATACAAGTCTGTTCATTCCAATCCAAACGTATTAATGTAACAAGTGCTGCATAAATGCCTAGACTGAGATAAGTTAAGGTAGTGAGGGTAAGTTTCTTGTTACTGGTACTAGTGTGCTTGGAAGGGGGTTGCTCTTGGATATAGATGTTACTGCAGGGAAAACTATAATGAAGAGAATCTGTTAGACCCTTCATTTGCCTTTCCACCACTGTGTAGAATAATATGTAGAATATCATGGTTCAGTGTGTATATATAATATCTGGTGCTTTGTCCAGGTTAACCCTATCAGAAGAAGCAGATGTAGCTTATCGAACTCATCAGCATCACTTTTCCAAAGAATTTTGCTTGTTAGGAGAACACATCTGTCAGAGCGGGGGGCGTTCAAAAATGTCCCTAATTTTAAATCAAATGCTTACCAGCACATGCACATACATTTATGGGATAGAAAAACCATGAAACAACAGGGATTTATGGTTTTTCCACATGCATAGTATTTCATCTCAAAATGATTTCACCCAGTCCTCTGGGACTTTTATGTTCTGTAATTTGACAACAATGCTTGTGATCTTGAGATTATGCATATGAACCCCAAGCAAGAAAATACAGTATTAAATGTTAGTAAACACTTTCCTTCTAAATCTGCATTAATTATGACATGTAATTTAGTTTGGTTGGAATATCACTTTCTAACCATTTGGAAAAGCGATGCCTTGCTTTAAAACATTTAAATCTTAAATTATGCATGATATAATAATCAAAATAAGAGGAACCTTTGGGGGTCTGAGCATATGGAATGATTCCGGAGAAGGAGATTCTCTTTCTCTCTGTACTGTCTAAAACGAAGGAAAAGCACCATGTAAATTATATAACGAGACATAAACAGAGTAAGATACAGAGAGAGAGAGAGAGAGAAAGAAATTTGAATATTGGGGAAGATAAAGACGAAGCACATGTACAGTATTAATCTCTGCCAGAACAGTAGAGATGCCTGCGCACCCTTTTGTTGAGGTTTTTTAGTGGATTTTCTGCTTAGAAAATGCCTATGCACTGCCTTTAGGTGTCCTAAGCAGCTAGAAAAACAGCGTAGTTAGTTATTAGTGGTGTAGGTTTTTTAAGGAGGAGCAAAAAGCGCATGGCCAAACATTCCCAGTGGTTCAAGGTCACACTATGGATGTGAAAAATGGAGAGAGGGAAAGGATGATGGGCAGAGAACACACTGAATGCATCACAGAGGCTGCCATAAACGGACAGACAGGCCATGCCTTCATGATAGTGCACTGATATACTTAGAATACTTGCCAGTTACATCTTGGTCACAGAGGAGCAGCAGATGTTTCAAAGCAATAAGACATCAGACTAAATTGACATATGAAAACTAATACAGAACAATTGCTGTTTTTGGAAGTAAATTGCTTTATGATCTACTGAATCTTTATGAGTCTATGGAAGCTTGTTTCTACCACAGAGTAAACGCTTTTAGAATTATTTTGTAATTTTTACTTCTTGTAATTGCAATTTTATAATAGAGATTTTTTTTTTTTTTTCAGAATCGTGTGACATAAACTCAATTGTAACAATTGTAAGGAAATAGTCAGTCTTTTTCCCCCTTAGAATTCCAAGTTTATATCACCCCATTCTGAGAAAACAGTTCAGAATAGTCAGATAAAAAGTCACAAAGTTGCCGTTTATACAGTGGCAGAAAGGGACTTCCATACAGTATCTACTCTCCTACAGTTAAGCTCTACCAATAAAATCCACAATATTTTGTGATTATAAATATCAAGAATACATTATAACAGTTTTCTTCCTTTGTAATACTTAACTGTAAATGTGATTTTTATTCTTTGTAATTAATAAAACAGCTTCCCACAAACGCTGTTGATAGAGCTTAACATAAATACTAAATACAATATTAAATTAACATTTAAATATTAAACAATATTGTGGTTGTTTTTTTTTGCATTAATTACATAGCAACAAATTATATTAAATTACATGGCGCACCTAAATAGTTTCAACTCACTATTATAAAATAAATAGATTAAATACTGTAATTGCTATAATTGTACAGCTTTGTGTTCCAGCGGTCATACCAAGTCTCTGGCATTCCTGCACATGGCCATGTCAGGGTCCAATCTCTCCAAGACAAAGACATTCCTCTCTTTGAACTCATTCCGCAGAGTTTGGCCTTTTATGAGGTAGATGTGGGCCATGAAGGGGATGTTCCACACACCACTATTTACACAAGGAAAGACAAAAAATGTAGTCATATATCACAAAGTCATATTTTTAATGCTATTTTAAAATAGACTTTGGTGAAGACATGGCCTGGTGAGCAATGGACATGCTGAGCACTGAGTTTGAACAGAGTACTCCTTTTGATTGAGAGAAGGATAAATGCAATTTTAGAATGTTCCAGTAAGATTATATACAGAATAAAATATCAGTCATTTCTGGATCACATCCTCCAAGAAACTCACACACGCTTTCCTTGCACGATGTCAATGTAGTCCTCAGATCTCGCATAATAACCATCTAGGCTCAAGGCTCCCCAAAAGTTGGACCACAATTTTCCGTGACGGGTGACAAGAGGGCCAATAATTTTTCTAAGGTGGAAAAAGGATAAATCAGCACAGAAATCAGCAACAGTATATACATGATGGGCCTATGCACAAAATAATGCTGCTTTTTTTTTTTACACAATCCAATGGTAATTTGGACAAAATACATTTCCTCTGTATGGACTGGCCATCCATCCAGGATGTGCGCTGACTATGGCTTGAGATGCTGGGAAAGGCTCCAGCATCCCTGTGACCCTACAGAGAATAAGTGGTTTGGAAAATAGGTGGGATGGATGGATAGGTTTAAAGTTTATAGTACATAAGCGGTTACCATAATCCAAGTGAGAATATATTCTTGCCAGGTTGTGAAGAATTCATCCTGTTATTTAGGCACATGAGGACGGATTTATATGGTGTTGTTCCTATAATCGTGAGACTGACCTAAAGTAACACAGTCAAGCCCTTCACCTCTATCGTGACCTTAAACTCAACAGGCATACAGAATATCAATTTACTGAGGTAAACATGTGATTCAAAACACATTAGTGGAAATTATAGTGTTGGTCAACAATGCGAAAGCAAGAAAAGTTCAATTCCACATTTCTAAGGTTCCCGGTTACAATTTCACCCCACGAGTCAGAGGCCAGCAGAAAGAGTTCCCAAGCCTTCTTAAAATATCTGAAAAAGGGCTTCCTCCATAGTCATGCGAAAGAGCGCTTAAGGTTGTCACGTTAAATGTGACCGAGTTCAGCCTTGTTTCTTATTTAAAGTCAAGTGGCATTATAAGAGTACATGCGATACAGAGCAGACTGTTCCTATGCACCATGGGAAAACAGGAAGCCACCCATTGCTTATTTTTAAACCTTGAGGGATTTGCATTCAGTCGGCTGTAATGTTCCTGTGGTTTTAGCACATGAGGGATTCAAGTCCGTTCCCTCTTTCTGTGGAAGATTCCAAAGCACTGAAACTCTCAGCACTGATTAAAGGAAAACTACCTGTTTTGCTCGATGAGGAGTTTTAGGGTCTGTCGGTTGGTGAGCATCACATCTGCATCGATGCTGAAGTAATAATCACAAGAAAGATCCTTCCGGCACAAATCCCTGTTAGAAAATTGTGAGGGTTTCATTATTAATTATAGCAAAATCCAGAGCAATGTAATTTCCTTTGAACTGCAGTAAGATTGAATTGAGAGAATTCTGCTGAACGTTTTTACTTCCTGAAATGTGACATTTAACTGCATACAAAGGTCAGAGATTTGAATTATAACTAACATTTCTTATTTCTTCAAAACCAAGTTCTATGAGAGCTTCTGTCCTATAAGGTCTTTCAGAAGAACATCTGAGAAAATGTAATACTTAACTATTAAAGACTGGTATCTGAGTGATAAGATGTTCCTCTAAGTATCATTCTTTAAATTGTCTCTGTTCTGAAGCACAATTCCAGGAAAGAAACATCTTCTAATGTCTGCTCTGACATCTTATGCAAACCAGCTTTTTTTTTTTTTTGGACCTAGAGTAGTAATTAAGACAAACAACTTGAGTGATATCACCATGTCAACAACCACTGATGCTAAAAACAGAGCTAAGAGAGAACATGTGTGTACTGCACATCCAGTAGAGTAGCCCTAAAAATATGTGATAGCATATGACACAATACTTCCACTAAAAGCATATGGATGTCAGTTATGTATGAGTCTTCTATCACAAATCCAACAAATCCCACACTGAAGTTATAGTAATATATGTGGAATTAGGGGTTTATTCAAGTTACTAACTTTGTGAAAAATAGTAACAGTGACACTTAAACAAGCAGCACTATTACTAATATTATATTACTGTTAGAACAGCATTTGTTTGTAGATGTCACTTTGATATTGTGCTAGCTTGTATTCTACACAACTGTATTAAAGGGGTCATATGATGCAATTTCAAGTTTTCCCTTCTCTTTGGAGTGTTACAAGTTGTTTGTGCATAGGTAAGATCCCTAAAGTTTCAAAGACCAAAGACTTAAGTTAGAGTTAAAAATCGTTCACAACCCTCTAAAACGGCCCTAAAGCAGATTTATGTCACTGTGTGGGTTTATTTACGTAACAACAGCGCAAATGTTACACAAAGAAAGGTAGCAGAATTATTATTCTTGCTGTAGTTTTGTGGCTGCCGCCATGTTTTGGAGACACTGTGTTTCATTGTGAGAGAAACTACTTCTTTTGGGCTTCCAGAAAAGGACACAACTAAAAATAGTGGTTAAAACTTTTCCAGAACAGTTTAAACCAAATTTTCAGAGGTGTTCAGCACATTTTACGGAGAACTGATTCCTGAACCTGATATAGTAGGCTACCAATGCTGGCTGTGCACAAACGCTATAAAATGGGCCAATTCCAACTTTGCAAGGACAGTCTGGCGCTTCTGACTCACAGCCTGTCGCTTGCTTATTGTAGAGTCGCGCTTGTTGTTTGTCGTTTCTCAGATCACAAATGCTGTTATGTTTATGAGGTGCTGCGCAGTGAAATGCATAAAAAGGCAGTATAAGTCATTATAATAAGTAATTACGTCCCTACTGGATGCAACAAAGTACCTTGTTTGTAATGGTTAAAAATAATGTTATTTTTAGCAACATGTTACCCCTTTAACACGGACATGTACAAGCAAATTAGTTTTGGAGCTGGGATGGGAATCCCAGCAGTGTTTTGTGGAGTGCTAAACTAAAAACACATAGAAGGGTTCACACAAGCTTCTTCTGCATTTTGTTTGTACATTGCTATCAGAGAGGCAGATTTACTGCTTTGTGGTGAGACGGATGTTATTCCTATGTTTTTTATTTGTATGGATCTGAAATGTTTGCTGACATGTGGTGAGGGTTTGTGTTTATCTTTAAACAGGAGTTAGAGCTTGAATTGCTTAGATTCGCATTGTAATTTACTTCATTATTTGCATATTTTCGAGAGTGACTCTGAAATTAAAGGGATGCTTACATTCCCATGTTCCTTGCTTCTCCTTGAGTTAAGTTCTCCTCTGGGCCAACAACTTTAAAACTGCGGAATACATCCTTGTTCTCTTCCCAAAACTTCTGGATGTGCTTCTCATGGTAAACCTCCTGAAGTACAAGACAAGCACGGTCAAAGACAGGGGCTAAATTCCAAAAGGTCAAATGGTTCTCATTGCTTTGTCAGCCAAACACTCACAGTGTTATGAACAAAGAGATTCAGTTTATCTTTGGGATAATCTAGACTCAGGAGCCTCTCGAGAAACTCTGGCAGGAATGGAGTCGGCTGTTCGATGTATATACCAACAGTCACTTGTGGAAATTCCTGTTTAGATAAAGAGAAACGTCTGGTCAAACATTACAACTTTTGATATAACCCAGTGATATAACCCAAAAAAAATATCACAGTAGGAGTTTTTATTGCGCAGTAATTGTGTATCGGAATATAAATATTTTGCTTGGGAACTCAACAAAATATTTTATTAACCATGTTCATGCATCCATGCTCCAAACAGCTTGTCCTCTATAGAGATGCTGGAGCCTATCCTAGTGTCTTGGGCCCAAGGCAAGTAAACACCCTGGATGGATGGCTAGTCCATCACAGGACTAATACACAGAGGCATATTTAATAACCTTGTAGTGGGGGTTTTATAGAATATATTTAATGTTTTATATTATAATTATGTATTCAGCACAAACAGTGTCACATTGGGTAACACAAATGAAAGGAAACCCAAAAGACTCAAAAAAGTAAAACAAAGCTCTTAAAATCTTAAATCAGGAAAAACACCTTTTGAACCATAAAACTGAAATGAAATAGGTATTATACCACACATGTGACTGTATATTAGTCCAATTCTGTCAAGATTTTTCTTTTCTAGATTTGTATATTACTTGTGTGAATAATGAGAATATAGTATACACTGTATCTACAATGGTTAAAATGGTATAGCAAAATAATGTATAACATCCAGCCTTATTTTTTTTTTTTTTGCATAGCAAGAAGCGCTGATGGAGGTCTGGAAAGTTAAAGCTTCTTTCCCATGACATTGAGCTTAAGGTTATATAGATCTGTCACCACTGTTTTTGTGGTTCTTGACCAGTCTACACAGCTCACAAGATGAAACCGGACCTGAGTGGCACCATGTAATTTCCCCAGTTCCGACCTTGGCTCTGGGTTTCTGAAGGGAGTGTCCTAGAATTGAGCCAGAAGCCTTTAAATTGTTACCGACAGAAGAACAGAGACTAAACAGGAGACTCAGGGGATTCTGCAGAGTTTAGACCAGTACAGTTCCCTTTAACAGGGCCCTTTCAACCTCAGTATATGCAGTGTGAGATTTTAAACCCTTGTCCCTTCTTCAAGAACCAAACCAAAACCACTGAGCAGATGAGAGTGGTACGACCCAGCCACTCCCTCGTCCCGACAAACAACAGACTCTGGGCTTCGTCTCATCACCATTTCCAGTGCCTTCTAGAAATAACCCAAATGTGTCTGATGTGTTAAAAAAGGATTGTTGTTTTGCCTGAGGTTGACCTATGACTGAAAGGAAAAATTCTCTTGCCACTTGTTCATTAATGTCAAATATTGCATACTGCTACTGCTTATTGATAGTATAAAAGGTAGTTGTTGTAATATGTTATGTAAGGTAGGGTTAAGGGATCTAGAATATGTGTTTTTGAATTAGTAGCCAACATGCTAGTAATACAAATGCTAATAAGTAAATAGTTAATACTGAACAGTGCTCCTTTACTACCCATTGTTCCAGTTCATTCTTATTCATAGTAAACACGGTTTTGGAATTCCCTTACTATCCTGGATTGCATTTTCCAAAAGCATCATAAGACTAAGTAGATGGTAGATCCACTGTTTCCAGTGGTCTCTACGATCAGCTTATCTCACAATGCTTTTGAGAAATGCAGCCCTGCACAGTTTGTGCTATGAATATATCATCTCATATCATGCAGATTGATGAGGACTGATGCTCTTATAGTCTTCTAAGTGACTAAACTTATGATTTCTGCCTGGAGGAGCAAAAAACTGTCTAAAATTCTACAGATTTGCGACATATGGACTAAGACATAATCAGAGACTACATTACTAAAGAGATTTGGGATCTTTTGATTTGGGCCATTGAGCACCTACCCAACTAAAAAGCATGTAGCAATTCCTCCGAGCAACCAAGCTAAACATGTCGATATGAAATTCACTCACTAAAATCATGCTAATCATGCTATCATCCTGTTGCATTCATTTTTGATATGATATGCATTTCTACGCAACTTCATAACATTCTAGAACCCTCTTAGAAAACCTTAGCAGTGTGTTATCAAATGTTGATAAATATGTCAGTATTATCAGGTCAGCTTGTGACCTGAATTCTGCTCTGGAAATTAGTTATTTCCACATTTGTAACTCAAGCTTACTGGAACGTACTCAAAGACCTTTTTGCCAACCTTAGCTGAACCCTACGACAAATTTTCAGGACAACCACTTAAAGTTACCCTGTGGATAAAACCCCACATTGAGCCGCCCGCTAAAGAGAGGTCTGGTTGACAGCAACACCCCAGTAAGTGAAACCGTCCTAAAACCAAAAGCCATTTCCTGCACCACAGCAGTGCACAACTTCCTCTTCCTCAAGTGGCTCCTCGTGAGCGTTTATAATTTAAGGAATGTGTAAAACAAGGAATAGATAGTTGTTCACTCAACATATGCAGGCATGTATTAATAGAGATGGAAATGTTTCATTGTTTTAAATGGCGCTTTCAAGATGCAACTTTCTCGTGCTGAGAGGAAAAGGAACAAAAACAGATACTGTGGCTTTCATTTGATGACTCACTTTAAGCTGAGACAAATCCACCATGTCTCGGTCACAGATGTTACAGCCTTGCTCATAGTTCCAAACATTAGGAATGTAGTTGGCCAAGTAATTGAAGTATATCTGTGGGAGAATAATACAAAAAAAAAGACATTTTAGGTATTATTTTATTTTTATAGCACAATTAAATTATAATAATAATCAAAAGCATTTAAAAAAAGGCATTAAAATATTTATTTCCACAAGGTCTGGATGATTTATGATCCAGTATAAGAGATGTACACCCATAATCAATCCCAGTTTGCAGTAGTTAAATCCAAGTTTGGTCAGGACAAAAAACCAAAAATGAATCTTGCTGTCAAATTTTCATGACCTACAGTGACTAGAACTATAATTATTGCTAATGTGTTTCTTTAGATGTATAACATGTATCAAAGAATGGGTTTTGTGTCCCATTCGGGAATTTACGGCATAGCGTCACAGGGAGGGAGATTTCACATTGATGTTCATTTTTCATTTAAATAGTGCGACAGATCAAGCAGATTAACCGTTCCGAAGGGAATGATGTTGTTGTTCTTGCAAAAGCATGTTGGCTTATGGGAAACAACTGTTTTATCTTAGATCAGGACACTGAAATATATTTATATTGTTGCCCTAAACAAGCTTTCCTCAAACTCAAACCTTAAATATTTACTGTACTTTGATTGATGCGATAAAGGTGTGCCTTTTACTGCAACCCACCCACTGTAAAGCCCATGGGACACCACATCAAATATTATTTACATCAAAAAACATTACCTTTTAAAGCATATTTGTCATACAGAAACGGAGGGCTACTGTCATGAACATTAGAAGGGTTTCTGTCAAGATACAATGACAACATTCATAATTCATCACGTCTCTCCAAAAAAGATCGTATAGTCTATATTTATAGATATGAATATGCAACTGTACTTGGCTGAAGGAAAGCAGTTCTGAGTTTCTAAATCCTGGAAGTCAAGTCTGTATTCCTTGTTAACTTGTTCACTGGCTGTTGGACACAGATTTTGGCAGAACAGCTGTACACTCTTTTGTCACGCTGCTTTCGATTACATGAAGTTAGACTTTAATAGAAAGGAGGGAATCTTCGATTCAATCCAGCCTCAGCCACATTACAGATGGTATCCAGATGCTATCTTTCTAATTCATCCCATGTTCAGCCGTGTTAGATAGCTTTAGATAATTTAACATTTACAGTTGGCTTATAAGACTGACAACCCCTTAGAGACACGGGTCATGACCTCGAGTGCTATGAGGTCAATTGGTTAAACATTGCTGACAGAAAACAGGAGTAGCTCACTGACTCCAAATAAAGAGAAGCCATAAACCAATCCACTGGCTTTGCATTCTGGTCACAAGCTACTACTGTGTATCTTCAAGCCTTGTTACTTTTATTGGACCTTGTTTGAGTATATACGAGAACATCTGTAATCTCCAGGGCAAGTTAAAGAGACTGGAGATCAGAGACATCCGTCGGGATGGACACAAGCCAGCTTGAATGAATCATAGAGCATAAGGGTGAGCTCTGGGTGGATGATTATTCATTAGAAACTGCACAGATGGTTGCATATTAGGAGAAGATGACTCCACACAGTGCTGTGTTTGTTTAATCTGTCACTGAGGTGCAGAAGGAAAAGCTCTATGGGTCTGAGATTACATTATCATCCAGACATCCTGCTAAAATCTCAAACTGCTTAACAAAGACAGTTGGGCAATGACTGCAAGTGTTTTGGCTGAAGGACTGTATAGTATTTAATCACAAACTGTACAAGTCTGGGACATATTTTCGATAGTAACTCATGTTGTGTTCTAATAGAAAATACTGTCAGTTTTGCACAACATGATGGAGTGTAGACAGAATTTTCCATTTAAATTAAACTGAATATGTCGCAGAATGTACAAATTGAATGCACAGACAATATAGATGTACAATATAGAAGTTCTACTGACAACCTGCAATATCTGTGACAATGATCAGATCTTTTATTTGGATCATTATTTAGAGCGCCACAGTTGAAACTACATTTAACTGATAACCCCAATAAACCTACATTCAGATGCATGCCTCAGTATCTATTAATGTGTCCTAATATAAAATAATTGAGAACTTAAGCACACAGAAAATGGCTGTTATTTTGATTCAAGTCAACTTTTTTACACTGTCCCCATTTTTTGTTGACTGACATTAAGAGAAAGAAGACATTCACCTTGGTGTTCACATTTCCATGGATAATGGCTGGCAGACTGTTGTAGACTGTGTTTCTCACTCGCACACGCTCCGTTCCAAACTTTAGGAGAACTTCATCTAAATTCAAAAAGAAATTTGTGCATTCTGTTTAATTCTTTGGACAAAACATTTGTAAGCCTGGGCTCTGAGACTAGACCTCTTCTTTAAATAGGCCACATATGTAGCACAAAAAGGAAATTAGTTATATTTATGGATTCATTCAAATCCCTATATGAGTAGTATTAGCGATGTAAAATTTTAAGTTTATCAAAGATTGATATCGCTTTATTCATCAGCTATGCATGATCCAATATATGAAAAATGAATAGTTTTTTTTAGCAAGTTTTATAAACCATCTTGGATTGACTCACCCATGGCTCCATTCAAATTCTGGAAAATCTCACACTTGTGGTCCAAGGTCATGTTAAGTCTTTCCTAAAATAAAGAAGAGAAAACAGTGGAGTTTGTGTAAAAGTGGCCATGTGACCTTTGTCCCTGTGTAAACTGTTTATAGTTGTGTATTTTAAACCAGTTTGTTTTCTTTGTTTGAGTGGGATGGTGCATTTGTAGGCATTTTATAAGTGCATGTGGTCAAGTTACAAGCACATTTTATATTCTCACAGATTGCCTTAAGAGGATAGTTCACCTAAAAAATTTAAATTATATCAATATTTACTCATCTTTCACTGACCCTCTGAAGTGAATCCACGTAGATCTTTGTGTAGAAAAGCTGATCATCGTCATTATCATGAAGGTCCCACTGGTTCACAATCTTCTGAACGTATGGAGCATACCCAATAACGCCTGTGAAAGACATCGCAATGTGTTTTTTTTTTTTACAACAGGCTTTGTGTTGTAAAAGAAAATATAGGATGTAAAAGAAAATGTGAAGCATTGGCATGATAGTTCCAATTTCAATTACAACTCCTCTAAGAAGGTTAAATCTCACTTCCAGTTCTTGTGCGGTTCCTCAAACCCTCAAAACAGTGGGAGAAATCTGGCACATGTATCTGTCTGACAAGCAACAAGTGTTGTGTGGCCACGTCTAACCTCAGATGGCACAGAATTTCTACATCTAGTCGAGATAGAGGACTGTAATCAGTATAGGACCTCAGCTATGTGCTGGCTCTCTGTGTTTCTGTAGCAACCTGCGTACGGATTTCTCATCATTTTCCTGAAGCTCTGACCACAGATGAAAATTGTAGGGCTTGGAGCCCTAGATACCATCATTTGGCAGGCATTAGGAGCTATGTTAGGTTACCGCCCTAGACTATTACATTTTTAACTCCTAATAAAAATCCTTTTCTTATAGCCTACATTCATAGGCTGATCTAAAAACCATCTTAGACTCTGTTTAGGAAATCTGGACTGTGCCAGTCTGCTCAGAAACACTATCACATCTCAAATGATTTAGTCCGTCAAAAGCCAGAAGAAGATAAACAAGGCATCCTTTCAGGCAAGTATGATTTAAATGTTAGTTCATTCACTAAATTAGCGAATCGTCTTAGCCTGAAGGCGGTCAGCTCAGATGTGGTGACATGAATCTTGTTTTTATTACGGTGCAATAAAGTAAATCCCTTGACATAATGCCCAGGTTCGAAAGCAATAGCTAAAGCCATATGTAAGGCATTATGACATGTGGTTTTAATCTAGAATCCAGAATTCATCCCACCAGTTTTTTTTTCCCACCGATCAAAACAACGCTACCTTCAACAAACTTGAATTTGGGCAAAGCAAGGGATGATCGGAAAGAAACGGGCCATGCCGTGCTGTCATTCTTATTTCCACAAACACATGGGCCCACATGACAATCCTGGTCCAACTGAAACAAAACAGTAGCCACCGCAATCTACGGAGCAGCCGAAGGGATAAAGCCACCCTTCAATTTTGGATGTACAGGCTATCGAACAGGAAGTCCAAAACAAACAAACTTGCCCTGTTAATGACATAGACTCGACGCCCTGACAGGACACTACACAAGACAAAGTGACCACCACAGTCAAAGCAGTAATTGGCCAGATTAAAATAGACGGGACCGGGACTTCAGAGTTTAGACGAGCGATGACCACAGGGTTTTTGAGTAAAACAGGGGCTGACATTACTGTTCTTCAGTAACAGAGAGACTGGGTAAGATGGATGGATGCACACGTACACACTCAAATGAAAGCGCTATTCATGAAGACCCCTGAATGAATAGTGCACTATGCCTGGTGGCCCTCAGGAAATTCCACAGGGCGAGTGACCGCCGCTTGCCAGTTTACAAAGAAAACATTTTCTCTATCATATTGTAGCGATAATGAAATTCCGCTGTTCGTCCTTTGCTCTCTAAAATCATCCTGCTTGCATTGTTATAATCCTCCCAGACAAAACAAACCCACACAGAAGCGTCTGGAGCAAACTGTGCTATGATGATACAGCTAATATGGCAGCTGGCCATGACCTATCCCAGCGATACGCTGCCTGAGTCGAATTTGTAAAAGAGTGACCTCCCAAATGCAGGAACTGTGAAGAACAAATAGCACGTAGAGACGTTTTGTTCATATACATGCATATTTTTACAGGACATTTATAAAACTCAAAATGCATTTACATTTGAAAAATGTTAAAGATCTAATGACCAGTTGTATATTAAACATGTAACCAGATGTGCACACATTAAATAAGCTTTCAGAAAAGTATAGTATACCCAAATATAAATAATGTGTATGGCCTGCTATATGCAAATGTCTATACATATGAAACACCTGACAGTTAACATTATGTAAAAGAAGATTTCACATACTTCAGTATTATAGCCTACTGCACATGTAGACCTGTTCAAAACAAACTTATGCCTTAAACTGTAACGTGCCGGTCACGCAGAGAGTTCGCAGGAGACGAGAGTGCGATTCACACACGTTTAATATAATGACTTC
>JAUCMS010000052.1:8374334-8389559 GCA_032357445.1 Enteromius radiatus | reverse complement strand
TTAATAGTGAATGGAGAATATTGTGTTTAAAAAGTGGGGGTGTGCTTTTTCTGATTTTGTTAAAATAAATAAATAAATAAATATATATACTTTATTTATATATTTTTAATCTGCTTGCATTTTTCCCCACTTGATTTCCCCCCCCCCCCAAAATACACAAGTTGAAAAAATAATAAATAAATATATGAATCCATCCAGTCAGAATACATCAAAATGTCACTCTGAGACAATTTTAGAGCACGTATTGTTTTCAGTTGTCATACGCTTCGGGTGCATGTTTCTATGGGAGTTAAGTTTTAACAACTTAAAGGTCTGGTAGTATGTTGCCGAGCACTTCTCTGTAACCGTTTCCAAAGTCCACAAGCATAAGATGCCTAAAATCTGCTCAAGTCATGTAGTGTATCCCAGCTTATAGGGAGCTACCATTTCAGGGTAGCTTTACCAGCCATTACCCCATCACGATGAGGCCTTATCTTTCAAAATTCAAGACCTCACCAGTAAGTGGCGTTTGGGGGTGGAAAAGAGAAGGAAGGAAGAGGATGAGAAGAGTGGGGGATTACACCATTCTCTAATCAAACTCGCCTCAGTGCTCTTGTTCAATCAGACACCTGCTATTAAGTTGATAAATACGCTTTTCACAGTGTGGGGCGGCACTCGTTGAGTAGCCCTGGATACGCCGCTGCCTTCCTAAATCCTTGCGGGCAGGGTTCTAGCCTTTATACACCTCTTTTCCTATTATCTCACATTTCACAGACAGCACCAGAATACGAGCAAATGCCTCGCCAAACCAGGACGTCGCACCATATCAGTGGCGCACCACAATCGGCCTGAGTGCATCTGAGAGCAGGGGTGGCTTTCGCAAGTCCATTAGTACTTTGTCTTCCCCTTTTCCCTTTTTATTCCTTTCGTGGTAATGAAGGAAAAACCGTAGAGTGTCTCTTTATGGGGCGAGATGCAACTCGTCCCCCTTAATCTCTTGTCTTGGCTTTTCAGCGACGGCGGGTGCCCTGCGCCGCAGCGGCCCGGGAGGATGCCCACCCGCTGGGAATCTTACTCAGCCCACTGCCGTGCCTGATAAACACTAAATAGGCACCGAGAGTCTCCATGTGTGTGCGAGACTGTGTTTGCCACATTTTGGGGTGCTGCAGGTACAGAAATGTCACTCGGCTCCATTGTGTAGAGAGGTCCATTGTGTGAGAGCATTAGCTGTCCCACTTCTCCGCAGGGGTTCTAGGACGTCCCCTTGGGATCCATCACCTCTTTGGACACGATGCCACCGGCAGCGGCCATGTAAAGCCGGTCTGGTCGCCTGTGCCGTGCGACGCGGGGTTGCTTTGTACCGTCACAGACGCGAGATGGTCACGGTGGTGATCCGTGTTGTGCTTTATCTGATCGGCGTGAAACGTCGTCTCAGGCTGGTAATCTTGCATACGTCTTTACATGTAGATTTCTTATTAAAGTGCAAGAACGGTTTCTTGTATCTGATCATAGGATTAAGCTCTTCTGATACAAGAACAAATTACAATGATCTTCCATCGTGATCCAGACACCCGAGTCGTCTCTTTAAAATGCCGAATGTGCTTGTCTGCACCATGCATCTGGATATATGCCTGCTTATCTCTGTCTTTTGATGAGTTAGTGGTGCCATTATCAAAGGAAATATGTAACACAAACAACTTTGCTAAAATGTAATTTCATTTATTGCAAATAGTTCTGAGAATATGGTACTGTTCAAGAGTTGGCAAGATTTTTTTCGGTCATTTATTTTAAGGACAAATTCTCAGTTCTCTAATTCTCAACTATAGCATGCGCGTTATTGGCATATTGCCTGTTTATTACTGCTTTAAAAGCACATATTAATGTTTTATTCTGCATATTATAGAGCCTATAATACCACCCCATTTAAAATGATCAGCTATCTTGCTAACTATTACTAAGCAGAAAATTTAGGACAAAAAATGATAGAAAAATAATAGCAGTTTATTAATGCAAAAGACATAATAGTGAGCGTTGGACATTAAAATAATGTTGTTTTTTGTTATATATATGCATAAGTGTCTTATGCTCTGCATTGTATGCGGGCTGCACTTATTTGATCAAAATGCCGTAAAATCTATAATATTTAAAACATAATTCATTCATGTGATACAAACCTGAAGTTTCAACATTATTAGTCCAGTCTTTAGCTTCATAGCTTCTCTGGTGAACAAATACAGTTTTTTTTTTTTTTTAAATATATATTTTTGCTAGAATAAAAGTTTTTATGGTCACATTTGATCAATTTATTATATTACAATAATAAGTTAATCAAATAAATAATAAACCTAATAAAAATATCAATTTCTTTAAAATAAATAAATAAGAAATCTTACTGACCCAAACTCTTGAACAAATGTGTCAAGAATATCAATTAAGAATAAACACATTTTGAATCTTTTTTTCATATTGAAGCTTTTTCAGAGACTGAATATTATTACAAGATATAATAATACATACTATCTATTTATATATGTGTATATATATATATATATATATATATATATAGTATATATTATTATTATTATTATTATATTACTTTATTTAATTTGGTTGCCCACCCTGCTATGACAGGTGTAATTTTATAAATAAAAAAAAATTATAAATACAATTTTTTTTTGTTTGTAAATCATCTTAATAAAAAAATTACAGTGTACGAAAAGTATCATTTGCTATTGGAAGAAATCACCAAAATGATCCAGTTTCCAGTGATCCTTCAAGGTTGTTATTACTTTTCTTCAGGAATACTGAATAAATATTTAAATTCGAATCGATTTCAGTCAAAACCCACAACTGAAGCTATAGCGGCCAGATCATTTCAAGTGTTGTTTCAGTCATGCTAGTCTTTACATTTCATAGTCAAAATGTTTTTCTCTTAAAAAAACCTCCAAACGCCGTTTGGAAAGAGGCAATTTTCCTTGTTCTTGGTGAAAACATAAAAACAAGAATATCATGTGTCTGTTGGTCCTCTTCAGACGTTCTTCACATTCTCCTGTTGCTTCAAAGCCAGAATTCATAACTTTGTGGTTAAAGTTCAAACCCTTTGGAAAAAGAAGAAGATGAAAAAAAAAAAAAAAAAGGTGGAACAACACTGTATTGGAGTTCAGAAGCTGGAGTTGGCATATGTCACTGATTGAGTTGCACAGTCAAAGGGAGGAGGCATCTGGCCCATCAGGAGTCTTTTGGCTGGATCTGCTCTCATACTTGAGTGGAATCCATCATGCGTGGAGAGGCCTAACTGGAGCGAGCTCGACCCAGTCCGAGCCAGACTTCAGATAAGTGATCAGCGCTGGGTCTCGGCCACTATATCACCAGCACTGAATGAACAACCCCACATTGACCCATCCAAGGGAGGAAAACACATGTTCTCCGGCTCGACTCTGGCTGGCTACCTGCAGAGAGGGCTGGGAATTCCTCCAGCAGGAGGCCAAGGGGGTTGCAGAGGAAGAGGAACGCTATCCCTACCGCTCGCTGGGTAGCCATTAGTGTGTCCGTGTGTGTATATGTATGTGTGCACGGAGAGAAGAAACACACGATGCACATTTCAACAACAGCTATTCACCCTGAGCCCAACCCGTCGCTGGAGTTTAATTGATATTTGCTGTATGAATTATAGGAACAGGGTTGATGGGAAGGAACGGGATAGAGATGTGGGATTGTCCTTTGCAATTTATAGAAAAAAAAAAAAATAGTATTAGTATTTATATTAGTAAAATGTATTTGTATTATTTTCATTGATTTCCTAATTTGTAAAAAAAAAAATATATGCAGCTTTTGCATGGTTTATCATTTTATTTTGCCAAATAAATCTGTTTGAATTGCAAATTTCTCGATTTAATTTACCCACTAAAATGGCATTCTGTGTAACAAACATATTTACAGCAAAAAATTAATAGATACATTATTTTCACCCCCCAAAAATGTTTAATTTATCCTAGGTTTTCCCCGTTGTCTGTAAGATTTATTTGCTAATTTAAAACACAGTAAAATTTAATATGATTTGATCAATTTTAATATGTACAAATCAGAATAAGCATGTTTATTCTCCAAAAACGTTTTTGAAACTTTAAAACAACTAGTTTAAATCTTTATCTTTATAATAGTTTTCCTTTTATAATAATTTTCTGAGCTGCCGGCCTTTATCGCAAATCATGTGTTCCTCTTTTGCTCTGCTCAGTGAGGACCATCGTTACCCGTTGTTTTTTTTATTATCCGTAAAATTTTTGCCACCCTCCCAACATATGTGGGAAATATAGCTGCTATGTCCATCATCGCCTCCATTTTGGGATTTCTTTTTATGGGATATCACTTCCATTTCATATCACCGTGGCTTAGATCAGTGTATTACATGCCACTGAATTTGCAGAGACCCCAAACATGATAAATACCGTCTGGAAAAATAATATTTTCTGCGTGTCTGAAGGAATAGAGCAGCCATTGAAGCAGGAGTCATGGTCGAGCGGAGAGGCTGTGTGTCAGTGGGTGGGGCCAAGGGAAGGGGCGGGGTATTAAAATGAGCCCCATGAGAGTCCTGGGAGGGGGCGGTACCTTCAACCCCAGTTATTTACTTTGACCCTCAATCAACGGGGAGTACTCGCAGGGCACATGCCAAACTCCCCAGGCGGGTGGAGCGGCTCTGCCCCTTCCTTCACCTCGACATGCATGTTTCCATCCCAAACACATTTACAATTCCTCATAATACCTCACGTAGAAACCACTTCAGAGTACAACCAAATCAAACCAGGAGCTCAGTCCAATCAGATGTAGCCGTTTATTCCTGGATTTACACACATTAGCTTTAATTAGCATTGTGTTTCCATGTTGACCCTATCAAAACAAACAACCAATTTTTAAATTGTTTTTAGGCTGTGTCCGACTAATTGAGGACCGCTGGACTAACAAGCCTCATGATATTCTTGTATAAACACAATGACTGCGAATGCACATTATTAGAGAGTTTCTTAGGAAGAGGTTAATTGCTTTGGGTGCGGCGTCTACGGCAGAGTTCGAGGAAAATCGCGCATCCGACGCCGCGCGGTAGCTGGAGGACACAATTATCCGAATCAATTTCGGCAACAAACTCGGCTATTGCAGGGGCCATTAAAATTTAATCCTAAATAAACGTAACATTTGTAATTCGGCGAGACAATTTCATAAACGCGTGTAAAACTATCTGATAAATTATGCATGGCTTCAACTTCGACGCATAAATAAACGGGCAATTAAAAGCAGCATTATGTAGAGGGAAACGGAGAGCGAGGGAAACAGTTTTAAGATGTTAATTATTCAAATGAGGGACGGAGCTCAACTCTACCTGCCTGCCATTGATGTGATCAAGGTGATTAATATGGCGCTATTAGTACAGTGATCCCATTGCAGTGGCAAGGGACGGCCTTGATTTATTTACTTTGTACAATTAGGCTATGTGATTAGGAGTGCAAACATAATTGGATTTTCAAGACCCGTACGCATGTAATTAGAGCTGCAATGCATCTTCCTTTGTGATCTGAGCTGACGGGCTACTGGGTGAAGGCTGAGTTTAACCCCTGTTAGTGGCGGAAGGAGTCTCGCGAGTGGCGCCTTGAACGGGGATCAGAGAACCGCTTCGTGCCGCTTAATTGATTGTACAGTCTTGTCAGAGTGTCACAGAGGCAGAAAGAGAGCGATATGAAAGCGTGGGAGAGATAGCTGCGGGGGGAATTGCGTCCGCCGCACGTATCGCCCTCGCCGCGGTTAGCCACGACTGGATGCGGGCGGCCCATACCCTGTGTTAGAGCAGACGCCAACCGCCTCCGTGTCATTTCAATTACCACCTCGGAGGTGCAGCAACCTGAGGAGACGAGGAATCAATGTTTTCACTCATTTACTCGTCCTTAATTAAAACACTGTGGACCTGCAGTCAGCACTGTTTGCAAAGCTTCGTCTGGTCGGTAATGTCATGGGGCTGAATTAGCACTATAAGTATATACACTTGTGTTTACGAGATACTCCAAGGTTCTTCAAAGAGTATTAAGGTACTATGGTATGCCATGGCAGACCTAATCCAATCCTATCCAATGCAATGATCATTTTATATATACTGTGGTACTGTAATATGCTATGTATTTTATCTACGTGGTAAACCTTCCCCAGGGTAAATAAAAAAAAAATACTAAATGGTACCATGGTACCATTAAAAAAAAAATAAATAATAATAAAAAAAAGTAAATAAATACATATATGCAAAAATACATGCACAATAAATCAGCAGTATCTATACTACTCTAAAGTAATAAAAAACAAACAACAAAAACAGTGATTTAATAATGCCATGTCAGAAAATAATCAGTAATAGTACTTTTAATATTTATCATTGTATATACATTAATTGCTTACTCCAAAATAATTAAAAATACATAAACATAATATAACATGGCACTGAAATCATATCACAAACAAACAAACACACACATAAACGAGCAATAAATAAGCGAATAAAATGGGAATACTGTGGTACTTATAATACTTATTTTAGCTACCACTTTACTATTAAAAAAATAAAAAAATAAAAATACTGCGGTTCTGAACGTTTACCACATTTGTATAATATTGTATTTACAAGAATAGGCCTATCCTAATGTAAATGAAAGAACAGAACGTATATTATATACATATTATGGCACTGAATATTTACCATATTTAGACACTTCTTACATTTTATTTATTATTGACATGACTAGTACTATTGTCAATGAAAACAAACAAACAAAACATGGAAATACCATGGTACAATGTCCAAAAACAGTGTTATCATGGTAATAATTGTGTTTGTTTGGTTTTATTTAAATTAATCAAATAAAACAAAACAACAGATGATTAGTTTTACAGTGAAAGGCATCTTTTGTGCTAACCTCGCAGTATGCAGGGCAGGAAGTAGAGGTTTGTGACCAGCGGTTGCGGGGTTGGACACATTTTGAGTTTAAAGAGGGCCGGCTCTGAGTCAGCTGGGCATCCAGTGTGATTGCCGGCCCCGGGCCCTCAATGGAAAGTTGTGGAGAGAAGCTGTGTTTGCCAGGCACCTCCTGAGGTGACTCTATCAGAGCCAGTCAAGCCTGAAATCAATCACTCAAACCTATCAAAGGCTGCCCTGCCCCGCCATTGTGAACCAGCCATCTGGGCCTCTGCATACTGTCTGCGTTAGTTTCAGCGTACGTGTGTCTGTGTGTGTGTGTGTATTTGCATGTGTAACTAAACGAATAGAGGGGGTTTATGACAGTTACCACCACCGCACACAGGTTTTTCGCGTCCGTCAAACATTCGCTTCACGCTTTCTTTCACGCCGCTTCTAGGACGGACGGTGACATAATAGCTGCAGTTGACGTGCATTAGGAACCCCAGAATTTGGCATCGAGCTCTGCGTTCAGCTCCCTAACCAGCTGCAAGGGGCAACGGGGCCGTCCAACGGGCAGCTCTCCCAGGCCAAACTAACTAACTGTCCTGCTGCAGAGCATGCGGGACGGGGCTAAACGCACAGCGTCTGCCATTGGAGGGCAGTAGAACACAGAGCAACCGTCAGTGTGTCTTTCTTTGCCTTAGTCTCACACATTGTGCTCCGACTAGGGGCCGCTCACAGCAGGGCCAAAGCCTGGAAGGACTGTGGAGAGGTCAGGCAGGAAGGATCTACGGCAGACCTGCGTAAGCTGAGAAAATCAAAATGTTGTTTAGCATTGCAGCGTTGTTCTTCAAAGTAACGTTTTGTTCAGTAGGTTTTATAGGTGTTAGCTCAACAATTTACGCGCGTTTACGAAATAACTCTGCAGTCGTCCTTGAAATTTATGAAAAAGGGTTTAGTTTTGTTTGAATTGGATGGATCTGCATTTTTATGGCATTTCCCGCAGCTCCAACTGCAATCAGAAAATGCTAATTTTATGACCAACTGTATTTTCTGCGATGGCACTTGGAAAGATCAAAGCTATTACAAAATGAACCGAACGCAGCGGAGGTGCGTGCAGTTTATTACTCCGGTTGGAATGTAATGTAGACAATCCCTCAAAACCTCCCTAACGCACAGACGGACGCACACATACGCACCGGAATGAAAGCGCTGCTGTCCCTGATCAATGATTCAGTGCGTCTGTTCTGGGTGAGGACACCTTTCTGCTCTAATACCTGCTTCGAAAATCCCCTTATATTCATTGGGCTGATAATCTATCATATCATAAATTGAGATATAAAGCCTAGTTTATCTCTGTTCAGAATTGGATTACTTGTACACGGCCATGGCGAGAAATCTCCAATCTCTGTCTTTTATCAGATAGTATCAGTGTTTTAATGGCGGATCTAATTTTATTCAGCAGTATATGTGTTTAGTATGGATCATTAAGAGATACTGTGATCCTGAAATGTCCTTCCTTTTGCTTTCTTGAGAAAACTTTCGTAGTAGTTAGCGTAACAGTCTATCTATAAGATTTAATTCTAAGGGGGACCAAAATAAGTAAATAGAATATCAATATCGTATTTTAAATAAAGAAATCATGCAAAAATAACTGTTTGGATCAAAAAATCTGAACATTTCTGAACAATTAAATAGAATATCAAAATAGTAAAAATCATATACAAAATGTTGTTTTAGTTTTGTATTGTTTGTGTGTGTGTGTGTGTGTATTATTATTATGTTTTATCAGAAATGAATAAAATTGCTAAAATATAGTGATTCTGAATGTCAGTGTAAGACTTTATGAAGTTTTTTATATTTTAATATTATGATGTAATAATATGATTTTTTTGTTGTCACTCTTGAATTTAAACCAAAGCTTTTAAAATCGTGACTATGTATTATATATTTTAGTTTTACTGTTTAATTCTCTATTTGCCTTTAAAGGTTGTAAGGACTTTTAAAATAATATAATGTAAGTAATTTATAATATTTTTAGTGGTTAAAATCATATCTTATTTATTTTAATTTCAACAATGGTAGAATACTAAAAGAAAAAAATAAATATTTTTGACAATATCTTGATGTTTAAAATTCTTAAAGTACTATGTGATTTTAGAGGGATAGACAGAAATCAAACAAATAATAAATAAAAGCTTCTTCACTTAAATTTAATTGAAATAAAATGTTGTCTGCTCTTGTACATGTGTGTATATATATTTGTCTCGGTCCATTTTGCAGCGTGTAGCGTTAAGCTGCGGCCCGTTCAAAGTCCCGAGTGCAATGTTTCAGAGCTGACCTGCTCTTTTATGTACACGCTAACTCCTCGCTGTGAGGGGGTCCCAGAGTTAAGAAACTCACTTAGACAGACTTCAGTACACTTTCAATGAACACTTTATAGCCAGAATGCACTGTCCCAAAGCCCAGCCGCAGTTTTCTGAGAGATTTCTTTATTTGTCTTTACTTTAAGATTTAAAGGGACAATAAATAAATAATAAATGCATGCATATATACATACAAGTTAGCAAATCTAAAGATCGCTAAACTAAAAATTTCGAAATTATAACCAGCAGGATGGTAAACGCAGGACATATAAGCATGGGAACTTAAGCATAACAATACCTTTAAGGTACAGTGTTTTCTTTCTTTTGCTTTTAAATAAAATCAATTACAACTACAAGAAAAAGACAGCGAAATAAGAAGTTCTGTGTGAAAGAAAAACAAGAAAAGCATCAAAAGGAAGAAAACCGAGAGAGTGCGAGAGAAAGGCAAAACCTGTATAATAAAGGCAACATTTTCAAACATGGTTGCCGTGTTTACAAGTGCCAGAGGGCAAAGCAGGACCTTTATTTCCCTCCTGCTAATTGTTTGATTTCTGTGCCACTTGAGAGTCAAGCATTGTGGTGAGGGAGCGGAGAAAAGAGAGCGAAAGAAAAAAGAAAAAGTGAGAGAGAGAGCAAATTTGCAGAGATCACACATTGCCCCTTCTTCATTTGTCTGTAACATGACGATAGCTTGAGGCATGTTTCTCTCTGGAGCTTTGCAGAAATACCAAGCGGTGAAATCCCCTGTCGCTTTGCCTCTCAGCACACAACACACACACACACACACACATGTCCTCGATGTGCCACAAGCGCTTTGTTCTGATAGCTACACAAACTTGCAACACTACAATGCAACCGCGGTGATAACGAACTACGGTATGAAGTGGAGGTTTTGGTTCATTTCATTAAGAGTGCTTGAGATGGACTCTTGCGCACAGATGCATGTTGGGTAGACGGCGGAGCTGGATGCACGGCGTGATCTTTAATGCTCCACGCCATCTCCCCATGACATTGAGGCTGTCATCGGTCTGTTTCCGTGGAGATATTGTCGTCTCCTCCTGCGCTGATCTTGGTTTCTGCTACGGCAGGAGGTGCCTCTTAAAGTTCCTGTTAGCGAGTTACCGTGCAAGAGACAACACATTTAAGACAATCCACACAGCTGGACGGAGAGACAGGCCACTGGAAATCGAAAAGGATAAAAAAAAAAAAAGAGCCAGGAAAATCCTGGATGTGAAGCACGCCATCTCCTTGAAAAAAAAAAAAAAGAAGGCCTCTGTGGTCTTATCGTCTTGCGTTTATTATCATGCAAATAAACGTTAATCAAAAGACAAGGAGATTGTTTTAATCGGATTGCACTTTTATGAAGCTGTTTTTGTTCGCCGCTGCCTTTCGAACCCGGGAACAAAAAGCTAGCGGTGGGTCGGAGAAACTCCAGGCGGTTTTCTCTTGTGTCGTGCCTGCGAGAAAATCCCACCGCCGCTCACCTCCGGACCCGAGCGCTGTCTCTTTAAATTAGCCGGGTGGGAGGGGACCCTAATGACAATCAGTGGGCCGCTGTCTGTTGCCCCTGACAAGCAGAACCCTATAGGAGATGAAACGAAAAAATGAACTTTTTAGCCCCGCTAAAACAACGTGATAAAGCACGGATTGTGGATTAGTGCTCGCTCTTCGTTGTCGGAGCATCCTCCGTAGTTAAAGCAGCAAATGAAGCAGCGGGGAGCTGAGAATATAGATAAATAAATGTATAGCAAACACACAGCATCAATCTACTACAATATTGTATGTCTATACCAGTGTCGGGGGAACCGCAGTTTGCCAAGACAAAAGCTATTCATAATTCAGAGCTGCTAGCCTAGTGAGAACATCGCTGTAGCGAATAATGGAAGCTAAATTAACTAACTTAATATTTAAGTGAGTAATATATTTTTAATTGTGCAGGTTATACAATGTATCATTATGTAATTTTTCTGGGTTCAAAATAAGTTATTTAGGTTGACTGTGAAACTTTAATTAATTAAATAAATCATTAAAAATGAATAAACTTTTAGATACAGATACATAGCAGTATTATGTAAATTTGTATCAAATAAAATTGAATTTGTTGATTCCAACTGGGACTGAATTATTAAACATATAAATATAATGTGTATGATTTGCTGAAACTAGAAGAGTGCTTTTGTATTTGGTATTGTGACACTGGTAATATTGCTAAATTTTAAATGAATTCTTGTGTCCTATTTGCTTATTTTACGTTCTTTTTTTTGTATATAGCCAGTTATGTTTTTATATTTATACATATATATATATGCATTGATAACATCGTAATCATTACATTATCATATAGCTATTTGTTTTGTCATGCTACACTGCTAGCACCTAGCCAGTTATTGGACAAGTTATAGTCATGCTATTGAAAATGTAGCTATAATTTGCAGCATTGCTTTTAGCTCGTTACTCCATAAAAACCCGGATACAACAACACAGATTGCTGCGACATCCGCATGTGATTATTCATAGATTAATGAGAATTAACACAAAACTTTCCATTCCTGACATAGCCTTGTCACACACAATAAAGGAAGCCAAGCTGGATTTAGGCGTTTTAAACCAGTGCAATCATACAATATGTTGATATGCTTATTTTCTCACTACGTAGGTATATTCCAGCAGAGCTCTCAAATCAGATATGGTCTATCAGATTTGTGATGTTTTTGTTCCTTCTTAGCAACTATAAATTGTCATTTGTATGGACATTTTGTATAATATTTGTTTGAAATATCTCAAGACTTTAAATTGTAGTGAAAACCAATTGAGGTAAAAGGAAGGTAAAATGTAACAATAACATAGATTTTTTTATTTATTTACTTTTTGTGCTTCAGAAGGTTGCTTACTGTGACTGACTTTAGCCATGTAGCCATGGGTGCCGTGCGACAGATGCCCCTGCCAGTTTTGGTGCCTGGGCCCCGTCAGCTGCCAGCAGGCCCCTAATCCTTCCTAATGGGGATTGTCTTTTCACCGCTAATTTAAACCCTCAAACCACGGGACTGCCTCAACCTGAAGGCGCTCAATCCCAGCAGCCCTCCACTACCCCAAAATCCCTCACCCCTTCGCTGGGCCCAAGTTCCACTCAGGCCTGGGGCCCTCCAATGCCTCTGCAACAACACCACCTTTCTGTCATTCCACACGCTGATTGTATTAATCTTATCTTTGTTTAATTACATTTTTTCAGGACTCTTGCCGTCTGCCATCTTTGCGCGCAGTGGGAGTCACTGAGGGGCCCTCATTTCACATGCCATCTCATTTGGGATCAGAAATCCCTGACACAAGACACCCGACCTCACTGGAGAAGAGGGGAAGAAGTGATTTGTTAAAAAGTGTGAACTGAAGTTCAACACAAAACTTTATTCCATGTTTTCAGGCAGACCTTTTGGTTGTGCATTACTTCACAGTAAGTGTACTTACTATAAATATTATAACCTAGCCCTAACACACAATCTATAAAACAAAAACAAAAAAAAAACTCTATTGTTCAGCGACAAACATTCACACTGTCTCGACATTGGCATATAAACAACCATTCAGTAACTAAACTAATGTAAATATCAAACTAAAGTTTACTGCAGTTACCAGTTCATTTCAAAATGGACAGCAGTTCTGTTTCAGCAGTGAGCCACATATCGTTTGAAAAAGCTGACTGATTTAATGAACAAGCTTGTCATTAGACTGATTTGTGTGTCTTTTTGAACGATTCATTAAAAAAGAACCATTAAAAACATTCCTTATTGAAAATGGAAATCGGTTGCATTAAGTGAACAAAATGTACCTCAGATTATAGTGAGTAATGACTTGGGCATCTCTAATGTACAATCTGTGTACAGTGTATACAGAAAAAATGACATTGATAAACAAGGCGACACTTGAGTGCTCTTGAGTCTTTCATTTGAAGACGCAAAGGCAGATTCTGTGCAGCGAGACAGGTGGGTTTAATTGCGTGATGTCTAATTTGGGCCTGTTAGAGGAACGTGTGATGTGGCAGTACGTGTGCATGTATGCATGTGTGTGTGTGTAGTCCAGATTAACACGAGCAACATTAACAGGTGTGCCAGTGATTTACGCTCAGCCTAATTAACCCGTTCCTCCAAGGAGAGAGTGGGGAAAAATCTCATGATTACCATGCAATCAGAAATACTCTATTTTTCCCTCTCTCGCTCTTTTTGAGCAAATAAACAACCCGTCAGCTTAGAAAATGCAGGAGAATGTCAGTGATTGCAACGTTTTATCCTGCGAGTGCACAAACATATATGGGATGGTTACTTTCAAATATATTTAATTATAAAATACTAATTGCTAAAAATGTAATCGTAATATCCCAGCATGAAAGTAATAAAATCTAATTACATTTAATTACTTATAGATCACTTCAAAATATATTGCATATGAAAATATACAGAATTCGCAAACATAAGTGTTGTATGAAATAGAGATAAGTCCAATTTTGAGATATTGCGAATGATGCAGTACAATAATGAAATAAAATTGATAATGCAATATGCGAATAAATAGCAGATGTCGTGATTTTAATTCAGTATATACTTTTCATTAAATGCACTTTTGATTAAATATACAGCTTTTTTCAGAGTGAAGCAAAGCACTGTTTATTTACATGCGTCCAGCTCATGATACAGTATGCTGTAGCTCTAAAACACTAAAAAAAAAAAACACATGTAAATGATGAACACAATGACGCACTTCGTTTTGTGTTGTATGTATTTATTTGGTGATAAGCTGTCAAAATAAAGCTCAAAGGGTTTTACGTTGGGGGAAAAAATGTGTTGTGATTTTACAGTTATACTATAAAATATATATCAGATATATTTCTTTATTAAATACTCATCTTTACATTATTATTGGTATGAATTTCTTATTTTATTTATTTATTTATTTTTTTTCTGGAATTGAAATCATTATTTACTTGTCTTATAGTTTAGCTTTTTTCTTGCAATTCAATTGGAATTTAATTAAGCTAATTGTAATTCTTGCAACTCTGAGTTTATGTCTTACAAGTCTGCATCTTGATATCTTGAGTTTGTGAGTTTATCACAAGAAGTGGAACTAAAAAGAAAAAAGTAAGTCTTGAAGTGGGGACGGTATGGGATGCTATATTTGATTATTGTGTGTACAGACACTATTTTATGCATAGCGACATATCTGATGTGTTGCCGGTACTCCATGATTAGAAATATCACCTTATAAATCAGACCACCAGGAGGGGTTACCTCTTATCTCAACACATGAATGAATGCGAGTCGGGTTTTTAGTTTTTTTTTTTTAGAATATGTGTCGGTCAGAGGTTTAGTGTTTCTGAATGGATCCATATAGTAGTACATTCAGTTTTAGGAAGGAGGTCTAGTGGTCCTTAGTCTCCACGGAAGGTTGGCTAAACGTCTGATACATTTTCTGGAAACACTTCAGCAGTGTTGAAGTCGTGATCTGATTGGTTGAATTTTATCGGATTTCCAGGGGACGTGAGTGTCGCGTTTATTTTCGGTCCGCCGGGAAACAAAGCGTAGATATTATGTGATTGCGGTTGTGTTTACATGAGTGACAATGAGCATCAAGATAAGCTAAACGTTGGATTCTCAAAAGTATGCAAGGTTCACGGCATAGACTCTTTAAGAGATGTCCAGGAGTTTTCTATTATGGAAGGTTAAGCGAAGTACCCAAGTTAACTGAGAAGGGGATATAAGCCGCGTTCGCGGACAAACATGAAACACGCTGACATCGCAGCTGGCCGATTCAGTATTGTGTTCGGTTCTCCAGAATTGCTTGTGGGTGTTAAAAAGTGGAGGGATATGCTTCAAACAAATGTTTACCACGAGCGTCTCATCGGGATTTTCCATGCTGACTTGTTGCACGTCGATCTGTTCTTGTGTGGACATTTCCACGCCCCGA
>JAUCMS010000052.1:8362359-8374234 GCA_032357445.1 Enteromius radiatus | reverse complement strand
CAACGCTGAGAAACAGCCAATCAGAGCAGACCTCCTCATTACTATTCATGAACCTTCCAAATAAGGCAAAAACAGACGGTTTCATTCAGCTTCCTTTTACAAAGATTTGAACTGTTGAACCGTAGTCACACAGAATTCTCACCTCGAGAAGTACATCTTTGTACTTTGTGAGCTGCCGAACAAACTTACTGTCTATGAAAACCCTTAGATATGAAGCTGGATATGTGTAATGCTAACATTCAAAAGCATCCGTTTTTAGTTCTCCTAGCATATTAATATTGTTTTGAAGTCACATGATTTTTGTGAAAATTACGCTTTATTAATCAAAACTCTGTAAATTTGTGAGAAAAGGAATAAAAGGTGTCAGAGTTTCACAACCCAGGCTAATTGAAAATATGTGCCTCTACATACATTTCTAATTATGTACCTTACAGCACGTTTCAAAGTGAATGGTCCAGAGAGTAGCGCTACAACACACATTTAATATGCAACCGTGGCATGTTTGTATTAGGTTGGTACATATACGTATTGCAGTGTTTTTATAATGCTGCTCGAGGTACATTTTGTGGCCGTTCAGAATTCAAATATCCAGTGAGTGTCGCTGAAGGTTAATGCTCTATCATGTTGGAAATATCCCCTACACCAAACCCAAACCTAAACCTAGCCGATAGTGTTAACAAATGCGAAAGTAATTAAAACGTATTCACTGATGCAGCCATGCTATTTTAATTTCCTCACGCTGATTTGAGCTGTTTTGTCAAACCGTTTTACACGGGATTTGAACCGGTGCTTTTCAGCACCTATACTATGCCGTATCAAGTGAGTAATAAACCAACTGAACTAGAAAACTCATACATATGAAGCTGTATACAGTATGTGAAGACAACGTACAAAAGTTGAGTTTTCAAATCTTGCAGGATGTTAAAAAATGTTTTAGAAGTCATAACATAACATTCTGCAACTTATGATGTGAAGATTATCCTTTATTAATCAAAAATGTAACTGTAAATCATATTTTTGTGTGAAAAGGAAAAGTTGTGGGGGTTTTACTGCCTCTAGTGTTTATTTTAACTGGAAACTGCGGCAATTAGTATGTATAGGTAAGTTTTTTTTTTTTGTTTTTTTTTCTCAATTTTGCAGAAATGTATGAAGAGGCATGTGTTTCCAATGAGCCTAGGTTGGCGTTTTACTGCCTCTAGAATTAATTTCAAATTGCAGTGATATGTGTTTAATGTTATGTATTCTGTGTGTGTCACTAAAATGTGCATGTGCATTTATGCCACATTTTTCCAGGTAGGAAAATGTTTAGCTATTGACTGATTGATTGTGGCAACAATATATAAAATATTGTAATGTCAGGCTACCACTGTCTGCAATAATGTACCAAGACTGTGCGACATCACTCCAGCATTATGTGATCATCATTTGATGAATTACTGCTGGTATGATCAATATATTGTGCAATGTGAGTGGATTTTGAGAAACAGTGCAGTAGAGATCTATATTATAATAAATGTACATCAAATAAATGTATATAAATATAGCAATACTGTTTAGCAAATTTGCCTGTTTCTTTGACCCAACGTTACAAAGGTAAGAGTAATCTGATTGTTTAAGGTAACAATCAGCTTTTTTGTATCCTGATCATGCATTCAGAGTATTCTGTTACTCGACTGTTACTCAACAAGCCTGGATATAGCCTACATCATGATGCATAGACAAGTGAAATAACATGGCTAACGGCATCAGCGCAAGCTCTGATAGGAACTAACCCGAAATTACACTTCATAATCATAGCCATTGTCGGAGGTGTAGCAGCACAGGAAGTGTGAAGACGTCAAATTCCCCTGCCACTCAATTTTCAGACGGCTTGTGATGCACGCTTAATGTGCTGAAAACTAATATAAAGGTGCTAAGAATACCACAAGCAAATATTTACATAACCATAAAGATGGTGCAAGACATCCCTAATGGTGTTGATATTTTGTTTAAACCTCCCCCCTTTAAATTTCAACCATGCAAAATGGCCGAGGGTGACCCGTAGAGGCCTAAGATGTTATTCACTATGCATATTTTGAGGCCAGATGATTTATTTTATTTATTTTTTCATAGATTGCACCTCACCTCCCTAAGGCATCTGTGAAATCACCTGACAGACAGGCGGAAGATGGAGGTCTTTATGGACGCAGGGAACGCTGGTGTAATGGGATACAGGTACGAGCATGTGGCACACTGATTACGACGAAGGTGTGCGGTGGGGGCCAGCAGGCCACTGTCCAAATTAAACAGGATTTCATGCACTTGTTCGAGCCTGTGCTTCAAGTGGAGCTGTGAAATAAGTGTACTGCTAGCCGGGCACATTTGAATAATTTGTCAAGGGATCGCTGAGATATGCTTTTGAAGACGAGGTGATGGGATAGTGTGCACTAGACAGGGGCCGAGGGGGGCCGGGACGAGGACACGGCATCACATGAGGGCCCGACAGCTTCAAAGTTCCTTTTGTGGTATGAGAGGAAAAATCTGATAGAGCTGGCAAACTTGCTTTTTGTATAGTTCCTGTATTTTCTGCTTTTACACAAGTGTTTTTAAGCTTTTATGCATGTGAAAAATAAATAATGGATCTTCTAACTGTTAGGATCTAATGCATGTAGAGTAACTGATGACAGGCTGGAACATTTTAAAATGATCTGATTGCTAAAATCAGCAGCATTTTCTTAACCTCTTTATACCCTGCGGCTTCATATGATTTCCTGAACAGAGCCCCATTTAAGGCTTTTTAGAGACACCCAATGACCACTCCCTCTCCTTTAAAAACGTATGAAATTAATTTAGTGATTTATGGAAATATTATATTTTGTAGTTACTATTTAAATCAACTTCTCATGAAAATTTTAAGAGATTTCGACTTTCTGTTATGAAGCAGGATGTTGATTTCTCCGGAACCGGAAGCATGTTTATTACGCATTTTGCGAAACAAAACAAATAAAGAAATCAATTATATTTCAATATTCTATGAAAATCTTGTCAATATTTATTTTCATTATATGTTGCCCTAAAAACATATTAATATACAAAATAGATTCAATTTATAGATACATTATATATAATTAAAAAAATAAAGATTAATGATTTTTACACATTTTGCAGAAAAAAAAAAATCTGTTAGAATCAACTCTATACGAAGTTTGAAAAACAAAAAATAAATAAATAGCAATGTATTTATGTAAAACTAAATAATTTAGTTTTTGCCTGTTCATATTCATTTAAGTCTTTACTTTTTTTTCTTTAAAGAAATTGAGTTCCGATGTCATCACATAATTTATGAATGGAGTATCATTTAAAGAAGAAAAAAAAACCACACACATTTTTAATGCTCTAAATAATCTAAAAAAAAAAAAATCAATAAATAAAAGAGAAAAAAAATAATAAATAAATAAACTCTCGCTCTCAGTTTTTTTTTCTTTTTCTTTATTTTTTGCCCACACAGATTTTGCAGCAGTATCAAGGATTTACTGGTCTGATCAAATGAAATCAAACTTCATTTTAAAAAGTGAAAATCTTTTTGAATATTACACTACTGACAGCTGACAATAGACCTTAGTGTGAACATTTCTTCAGTGCATCTCATTTTAAAAAAGTTTGTCTTTTAGCAAAATATATTAAATATAAATAAATATATTAACTTTAAGCTCTAAAACAACTTCAACTGACGTCACCATGCTCTTTTTAAGTCCTCCTCTCCAACCAGCTGACTCCTGACATATGGTAACACCCACGTTTGATGATCTGGTTTGTTTCTAATGCATAAAAAAGTCCCGCTCTATCTTTTCTCTAGCTCTATAATTCCTTCTAGCGCTATAGTGTATATGAACAATACGTCTTATTTGTGTCTGTGTCTGAAAAACACCAAATAATCTGAGCTACAGTATCTCCTTTAATTGTATTGCTCTATCCTCTTCCTGTTGTCATTTGCATTATATCTAAGGTTATATTTCCTGTATGAAATGTTAGAAAAATATTTGAATTCTATTATGCTTACTGAGCTTGCACAATAGCATTTTTATCATCTCTTTTCTCTTCCCTCGGTTCTTTCTTCTTCTCTGAATGGCATTCTAGAAACCTCTGTTTTCATTGGAGAGCTTTACGGCGAAGACGAGCCGCCACGTGTGTGACAGTACAAGAGAGCTCCCATAATGCCCCCCTTCAGCTGAAGATCACTGAAAAAAGGATTAACTAATTAAATTAACAAACCAAAGTACTTTATAACTGTTAATTATGTGCCTCCCCTAACTGCTGTAAGGCCACCAGTTTCTTTTGTGTGGAGAAAAGCTCATCTGTCCTAATTGACCTCTGGGGAGCGTTCAGGGGGAGCAAACATCTTATGCAATCCCACCGCTTGTATAAACAAACTGACAATTCACTTTGGTGTGGAGTGACACCCTGTGTAACTGTGACACAAACTCAAATGACCCTGAATGTACCCCCAGAGAATAGACCTCCCCGTCTCTCACTCGCTCTTTTAAGATGAAGAGTAGAGTTAAGAGCACAACAGACGCTTTGGGTTTATTGCACTTTTTGTTAATTGGGAGCCATGTTCATTTCGGATACACGAACATTCCAAACACATCTTGTTATGGAACAATTGAGAGAGGATTGTTACACTGGATTTTCCATCCATTCATTCTTTCACTCCTTTTTTACTTAAACATGTATTTATATTTATATTTATACCTAGTATTTGGATTTGCTTTTAAACATTTAAAAACATGCACAGGCCCAATACATATTTGGTCAAGGAATATTCTGGATTTAAAAGTCAATCTTAAATTAAGTTAAGCTTTTTTTTTTGATTTCCAACAGCATCAACAATCTAAAATCGAGAAACAAAGTGAACGGGCCTTTATTAGTCAAAAATGTACCTGTAAATCATACTTTTGTGTGAAAAGGAATACAAGTTGTGAGAGTTTTACTGCCTCTAGTGTTTATTTTAACTTGAAACTGCAGCAGTTGGTATGCATTGGTACTTTTTTTCAATTTTGCAGAAATGTATGAAGAGGCACATATTTCCAATGAGCCTAGGTTAAAGTTTTACTGCTCATAGAATTCATTTATTTTGGAAACTGCAGTGATATGTATTTAATGCAAGCTTCGCACTTACCTTATTATTATTATTTTATCCTTTATTATTCTCAGAAGAGTTATTTTTATTTATTTATTTATTTATTTCTACACCAAATTTCTTCTGTGCAACTTTTTTTGCCATTACTGACTTTGCATATGTTAACATTAGCGTATTGTGTTCATAATTTAATGTAGTGAATTAACACATTTGGTTCCTCTGCTAGGATGCCTGTGTGAACCTGAGGAGATCTGACTTCATGCATCCATTAAAAATCACAAAACAAGTCAATGCAGAAATGGCTCTGAGAAGTAAAGTTCTCAAAGCAGATACCACTTGGTTTGGTATCTAATGAAATGACATTCAGACAGTTTTAAGTGTGACTTAAGTGTCTAAAACACCTCTTTAAGTTTCATGGCTAACTAACTGACTCTTTCAGTCACCGCAGTCTAGGGCGTGATAATTGTCGTCTACATAAAAGACTGCATAAGTAGTGTGTTTTCTGCACACAATAGGGGGAGGGTGTGTCTAATTTGTGGGTTGACCATATCCTGCACCCTTCTCCGTCCCGTGACCGGCATCCCGAACCCATTACGAATCGTTCATCTTCCAGAGACGTCTGGGGTCTGGTCGTCCAGCCATGTCGCAGGCCCTTCTCTCCTTTTACGAGCGGTCTGATAACCCGCTTCGTCCCGCATCTCCGACCGTAATGACCTCCTCCACGGCCCATCCATCAGCTGGCAATTACAACATCTGTCGCAGGCGGCTCGGCTGAGGTTTTCCTCCACACACCGCCGCTGCCCGGATCCCCCTCGATTATGTCCGCGACTGAAAAGGGTGGACACACACACACACACACACACACACACATTGATTTTGTGTAAGCCAAAAGCGGCAGCCTCACAAAACAGACAGGCATGTTGACAGCAAACACAAACATGGCTAAACAAATGGTTCACGCCTACCTCTTTAGATTTCCATTCCAATGCACTTGGCCACTCTGAGAAAGTTCTCGATGTTCAATGAGCGGAGAGGACCCTACCAGCTGCCATCGGCCCTCTTTACTACAAAGAAGAGCTTTCAGCGAGGAACAATGAGAAGCTCACCCCTTTTATCCTCTTAAGTTCTGCTCCGGCGTATATTAACTCAAAAGGCAGATCAATCCCTGACAAACATCTTAAAAAGGCCATTGGCCTTATTTGATTAACGACTTGCGCCGAGGCGCTTTCAAACGCACACTTTGCATCTTAATATCTCAACGCTTGTCATATCATTAGGGCGGAATATTTCCGAACACGGCCCGGGCTCATCTTTTCGATAATCTGCCGCATTTAATCTGCGTTTTCTGTGGTTTCAGGTGGTTATATTCGCAGATAATGACTCGCGGCCATCTTTTCAATCTCGTGGTGGGATGACAGTGTGGGACCGTGCCTTCCTTTCTCTTGGCCCTTTAAGAAGAGCGGCGGATAGATGGCATGACATCACGGGCAAAGCCGGGAACACAATGCAAAGGTCAGGCTGCCCATTGATCTGGGGGCCCCTGATAGAAAACCTGCACATTATGGGCTCTCTCCTCACACACTGCGCCATAGAAACGACCCACAAACCCGGCCTTGTTGTCTCCCTATTCAGCGGCGGCAATCAGCGGATTTACACTTTGATGTGTGGCAGAGAAATAAAACCCTTTGGAGTAGTGACCTTTATCGACGAATGGATTAAAATCCATAGCTGTCTTTCTCTCCTCTTACACTACTACATATTACGGGTACAGTCGGCCCGGCTTTTCCCTTAATACAGAATGTTTTCCTTTCAGAGTCTTTCTTTCATACTTTTTTTCCCCTTCTGGCTTTTGTGTGGCACTGCTAAAGTGAAGCATTAGTAGTTTTTTTCCCCCCGTTTTCTTTAAGAAACTATGACAATGCACTCTAGCCAGCAACAGAGCGCCGGCGTCAGTCATTCCCTGAAGTCTGAGAGATTAAACCAAGATGCCAGAAACACAAAGTCACGATCCTCTGTGAAACATCAATGCGATCTCAACAGTGTTCATTCACTGGTTCTAGCATTGAATATGCAGTGCTGATAATATGCACGTGCACTTTGTTATGAATCCTTTTAGGTTCAACTATATTGACTTTGTAGAATTTAGAGGATCTGTAATAAGGTTTCTAATTTGGCCATTTTTACCATTAGAAAGGTATTTCTGGGACGGTATTTATCCGAAATCTTGAACCTGGTCACGTGTGAAGCCTTCAGAGAGATTCAGGTGATTTCAGATCTATTTAGTTGTCAGAGGATTGTTATTATTATTTTCATGTTATGATATGTTTCAGTATCTGTCATGCATGTATACTTTACATACAAATACCCACACATAGAAATAATAGCTCTCTGGAAATCAGCAGTTAAAAAAGAACAATTCCCACCATGCATGCTTGAAGAGACTTTAATGAAAAGACATTTAGGTGTGGTTTCCTGCGATATCTCTGTTGAAAAAAAACATTAACTTTCCTTATTTTAGCTTTGAAGCCTTGTGGGAGTCTGAGATTCAGAAAAAAGGCTTGTGGAGAAAATAGCACAAATAAGTCAGTTATCTCTGTGGAGAACCGGCTATGAACGGAGAGCCTTTCTTTATCTCTCTCTCTGCATAGCACTTTGGCTAGATGCAGTGGTTATTGGGACCCTCTTCGATGTCTCATAAGGTACTTCCGCTGCCTGCTTTGTTCTCGCATGTCACAAGCCTGAATCCAAAACTCTTTTGGCCACTATTTGTGCCCTCTTCTTTCAGTTCATCCACATTTTTCCATAATAAATAAATATGCACATATGATGTGAAAATTTGTGAAAGCACAAAAGCACACCTCCTTTGAGGTAATGGCACGGTAAGTCAGACATCACTGATAGCTTGCTAGCACTTAATTCAGCCAATACCAGGAAAGAGTCGACCTGAGAATACAAGGACTTCCCGCTGAGCTCAGGCCATCAGAATTAAAGAGCATTACTAGTGCAATTTAGCCATTTCCCCTCTGAACACGGAACGAGAGAGAAAATGTCCTCAGCAGAAGTATTTGGAACCAATGTCCATTAAAGCAAATGTTTCTGAGTCCTTGCTATTAAAGGTCTAGGTGTTGATTATATGAAGTGCTTGAAAACAGCCATCTATATATATTTTTTGTTCTACCATTATCTAGCATTTAAAGCAATAGCAACTCTTTGACTTTTTCATTTATGTATTTTTAGAACTGATAAAATGTCCTGTAGAAGAAAAAAATGTAGTTGTGAAACATGACAAATATCAGTTACTTAGAATAGCATCATAGCTACTCTGATTACAGTATATAGTAAGTATATAGTAGTATGCAGATTGAGATTGCTTTTTCAATTAAGCAATGCAGTGTTGAAGGAGTAGTTTCCCCCCCCTAAAAAAAAAAAAAAACACCCTCAGGCAATCTAAAATTTACACAAGCTATCACATCACTTGCTCACCAGTGCTCTGCAGTGAATGGGTGCCGTCAGATCCGCAAGCAATCCACACCACTCCAGTCAATCAGTTAGCATCTTGTGAAGTGAAAAGCTGATATAACTCTCTGTAATAACAATTCTGTAATGAAAAATCCATCAACATGTTTGTTTATTACCGTTTTGGACTGTTTTTATTAGCAAGCGGTGCTTGATCTGTGCATATCTCTTTCCTTGTAGAAAACAACTATTATGGATGGACTAATTTTTTAGCATGATGCAACAGTTTACAATATAGAAACTGAAAACTAGTGGAAAGAAAAAAATGTGACGGCACCCATTCACTACAAAGGATCCATTGGTGAGCAAGTGATATACTTTGCATAAAGGTCTCAAAATCAGTTCTGCAAACAAGAAGCAAGAAGCCTCAGGGTGAGTAAATGTTTTGGGGTGAACAATACTCAGAATGCCAAGACTTACAATATTTTTTTTATGTAAAATGAAGTAACACTTTATTTTAAGGTGTCCTTGTTATACAATCCATGCACTTATTATTATGATAACAATAAATTATGTATATTTTCATGCAAGCCTTAACCATATTAATTACTCCTTATTAAAAGGTATAATTACACTGTAGCAAAGACGCCTCAAAATAAAGTGTATCCAGAAATAACCCCATATACATGCAACACAGGGAGGTAACAAAAACATGCACAATGCTTAGTTTTATATACTAATATAAAATTGTATGATATTATAATATAATGCATAACTTTTCATAACTTATCTAGTATTCCATTAACAAACCTAGCCGTAGTTTCCTCTCTGACATTAGCTATCAAAAACATTGTGTCCCCAAGCTTTCAGGAGTTTGCGACGTGAAGTAAGGAAACGTGTTTCGTCTGATGAGCATAAGAGCTACACGCTCTATTCAGACAAATGGAAAGCCAAAAACATGATGTTCCGCTCAGGAAAAAACACAGCCACATGCAATATTAATCAGATATTTACTCACAGACATGTCATCTCAAAACAGTCTTAGGAGCACTTGGAGAACGCTTACATGCGATTGAAGTATGCCTGGAAGTGTGTGTGTGTGTGTGTGTGTGTGCTTACAGTTTGTGTGTGTGATTGTTTAGGATGGGAGGGTGGGGGGAGGGTTATGTTTGGAAGCATGGGGTAAAATTAGGACCAGGCCAAGACCTGCTTTCTGGCTAAATATTCCAGCTGGCAGAAAGGTGAGCATGTCTTCCCTGGAGAAACAGCTTTTCTCTGAGGGACACTACATGCCTCGGCCCTTTGTTTTTGGCATACGCTGACATGCTTTAGATTTCAGACTATGGGCAAGTGAGTGTTTTCGTTTCTTGTTATGTTTCTATCAATAGCTAAATAATTGATTTGATCCTTTAGTGCTTGTTTTTTTGCCTTTGTTCACACTGCACATAAATCCGATATGTGTTTCAGTTCAGATCTTTAGAACTGAATGTTCTCACTGATATTTATTTGAAACAATGAAATCAGGTTAATTTCTTCATTTAATATCAGATCTAAATGTTAACATAATGCCAACCCTTATGAAAAAGAAAATGGATTTAAAGTCATTTAAATGTTAATTATTTGTATTTTATTAATGCTTTAAAGAAATTCACTTATTTTGATGTGTTGACTAAGCATACTTGATTACCCAAAAGCTTGTGAGTATATTCAACAATACACTTTAACCATATTTAAAACACAATGGAAGTAATTATTAAAATACATGTCAAGGTGTATTTTAAGTCTACTTAAAGTAAAAAAGCTAAATGAAGTTCATCTAATTCCATTTAATAAAAAACAATAATAAATTCTCATGCAATTAACATGCAAATAAATGTCCGAAAACAGTTCACATATTCTTTGAAAATTATTTATTTATTTATTTATTTATTACACATTTTGTGTGTGTGTGTGTGTGTGTGTGTGTGTGTGTCTATATACAGTATATATATACATACATATATAATATTATTGTTAATAATAATAAGAAGTATGCTAAAGTGTACTTTATTTTCATAAGATGATGTAAATACAAATAATACTAGTAGTCAATGTGGCAAGAGAGGATGAAAATTTTGAAATTTCTTTTTCTTTTCTGTCTTGAATAAAAAAAAATAACATTTTACATGTTCATGCATATAAATGCTGACTCGTTCACACATTTGTTCACACGGTTCACTATTTGAGACTATGCACACATTATATGGCCCATGTTTCAAAGAGGAAAAAGTAGCTGAAATCTGGCCAAAAAATCAAATCTTGTTTCAATTGAGCTCAACTAAATGAAATCGAATTGAGTTGGATATGCCAAAAAACCTGCTCCAAGCTAAACCCTAGACATGGATAGAAGCAGAGCAGCCGAATGAGCCAATTGATAATATATCTTTCTTCTGTCATATTTATATTCCCTTTCCGTGCAACCACGCACTTATATCTGTCAAACTTTTTCTTTCTTTCGCTGTACCCTGCTTTCTGTTCTAAATTTCAGCCTCTCTTACCTAATTCTGCAGCATATTTCTTTGCCACAGGAGGTGGTTATGACAAATTAGAAGTCTACAAATGTTCTGATAGTGTAAAGACTCCAGCTGTCACCAGGGAGATGGTGATCAGGTTTCCAAGCCGCATGGTCTCCTGGCGCCACGAAGAGTTCCATATGGTCATCCAAATGCTGCGCCTAAATACACACGTACACACACACACACACGCACGCATGCACATTCACATAAACACACACAGACACATGCACTTCCCTTCTCGGTGCAGCAAATTTACTACATCAAGTCATTTCGCTTCTAAGTGATACCTCTTTATGTAAACTCACAGTTTTATGAGTGAGGAAATTAGCTTTGGTCTTTCAGGATATAATAAATCAAAAAGAGGTTAATGAGCTAATTAAGGCTGTTCATTAATGTGATTTTATCACAGGTAAGGAATAATGTGGCCTTATTGCTTTAATAAAACTATGGTAATATAATTAAAAAAAGAGCAATTTATATATTTTTTTTTTCTTTTTTTTTCTTTTTAATTATTATCAGGATTAATGTGGAAATGCTCAGCCAATCAGAATCAGTATCATTGAGATAATGTAGTTTATTATTATACATATATATTTTTTTATTTGGTTTTATTATTGTATTTTAAAGTTTTAGTAAATGTGAACTTCTTTTTATTTTTTTTATTATTTTAATATATATATATATATATATATTAGTGCTGGGCAATGATTAATCGCGATTAATCGCATCCAAAATAAAAGTTTTT
>JAUCMS010000052.1:8350458-8362259 GCA_032357445.1 Enteromius radiatus | reverse complement strand
TTATGTAAAGAAAAACTTTTATTTTGGTTGCGATTAATCGCGATTAATCATTGCCCAGCACTAATATATATATATATGTAGATGTTATAAAATAATATTAAATTATATATATATATATATAAAAAAAAATCAGTTCTGATGTTCAGTTAAATTTGTTACTTGCTATTTTTTTGTAATTGTTTGTGAAATTTGCTAGCAATTTCTGTGTGAAAAGTGTTTCTACTCTTCTTTTTTTTTCAGCGTGCTATGTATTCGCTACACATCTTGAAGCTGTATATAGGCATGGCGGCAGTCCAGCGTTGCCGTTAGCCTGTCTCATCCGCTGTCATTGTGTCCCTCATTTGGGCTGTTTTGCATGTAAAAAGGCACAGCTACTGTAATTGCTTGCATCGCTGCAATAATGGAAGGTCGTGTGTAATTACGGCTCCGTTGTAGCCCTCAGCCATGTCTGGCCCATGCCGGCCTGTTTGAAGGGATTAGCAGCCATCAGCGTACAGACAGACACAGTCACACGACCCCCTGCATATCCGGACAACAACCTCCCGCTTCTCCAGCTAATATCACAGAGAAAACGCTGAAACAAAATGGAGATGGGGAGGAAAGAGGGTACCGACTCGAGATTTAATAAGAGGCCTTGTAGAGGAAATTAAAATTACTTTCGAGTCAAAGGTATTTTTGATATTTTTAGAGAATATTGGAATTCAAAACACCATGAAAAAAGAGGTCATGCTTTATTTGGTAACACTTTAGCACAGGGACTAATTCTGACTATTAGTTGCTTATTAGCATGCTTATGATTAACGTTGGCTGTTTATTTGTACTATTCTGGCCATATTCGACAATCTAATTCTACTCAATACCTAAAATTAACAACTACTTCTAAGTATTAGGAATTTATTGAGGCAAAACATGCAGCCAACTTGATTTTTACATTTAACCTTTTCCAGACATGGTAGTATATCAGCGTTATATTGATATTTTAGCATATGCTTTTGCAGGGATTGATCAGTCACAGTTTTTCTTCCAGATTCGGTCTCTTTTCATGTGTTTTGTATTCACCATCACCAACATTACCTTGTCCCACAGATGCTCATAAACATACTTTAGTCACACAAATGAACTAAATGAACAGCTCTTGCAGTAACTATAGTGTAGCTAAAATGCTTTCCCATTTTTTGAAAAAACTTAAATATCTGAAATGTTGAACCTTGTATTAATTTAATTGGTGGAAGCGTCATCTAGTAACCCAAAGTGTAGCTAAATATATCTGTTACTACAACTAGATTTGCAAAATCCATTCATGACCATTTAGTTCTTGTTATTACTTCCTGTAAAATCAATTAAACACAGAAATGACCACCTGACTATCATAACATCTATAGAAACACTCAAAATGCCATTGGCTTCCGCTTAAGTTTATTCAATCCTATAACATTTCATCACTCTCCAAAATGGTGCTACATCGACTCTACAGTGCCAAATAGTAATTATTTTTTCTTTCTTTCCATACCAAAGGTATTCTCGTTGTTTCATAGTGTTAGTGTTGAACCACTGATGGCAGATGAAGTATTCAGAAGATGTCTTTCATACTGGACCTTGAGTGTTCATTACTGGGTAGTCAATGGGAGAGTCACAGGCCTCCTGGTTTTCATCCAAAATATCTTAAATTGTGTTCTGAAGAAGAACAAGGCTTTCACTGGTTTGGAACGACATGAGGTTAATTAATGACAACATTTTAATTTTAAAGTGGACTACCTTTTAATATAGCTATAGGTAAATAATTATTCAATGTCCTGCCATATAAACCATAAATGTTTTGTTTATTTAGTTTAGAACTATAAAACTGACCATTTTCACTGAGAAATTGCTAGTAAAAGTAAATCCTATGGCATTTTCTCCACTGCAGTGTTGCTGTAGAAATACAAACTGTAATTCTGAATTAGAGTCAGGTTGGCATCTATTTGAAAAGTGGATTTTAGCTGTAGTTTAAATATTCAAATGTAGTTACAAGAATGTATAGCTTCAGAAAGATTGATTTTTAAAGGAAATGCAGTAACTAAACATGCGGGACCTGGGCATGCTAACATTTTAGCATGCTAAACCCATAGTTCATATAGCTGCACTTGTGATGTCGGGGTGTTATAGGGGTTGAGCTCTAGAGGACTATAATTAAACAGCGCTCGCTGCTGATGTCATTACCCCAGCGTGGAGGTGGAGAGTGGCCATGCCAAGGCACCTGTTGTTGTGAAGAGAGGCATCTGATATCATTACCCACCCAGCCGGATTGCCACAGTCTCCCGCTGCGGTGAGAACTGTACCAAACCCAAATCCCAAAGCATGAGCTCCAACACTTACCCTGCCAGGGGAACACATGGTAATACGGGTGGCTTTTATTTTGGAAAATTCGAGCATTAATATATTTATTTACATCGAGAAGAACATACTGCAGGATGAGCTCACTTTTGGCACAGGAAGGAAGCTCGACTGGACCATAACGGTTCATGGTAGGACGTAAAGTAGCCAAAGATTAGCCTATTTACAAGAACAGTCGTAGTGTTCTGCTAATCTGTCCTGCAGTGTTAAGAAGTCGTTAACTCAAGTAGCACAGTTTTGACTACATTTATCAATACTATGACAGTAGTTCAGCTCAAAACACTTTTTTATTAATTTTTTTTTTTTATTAATTGATTGATTAATTTGACTTTTACCTTGTATTGTTTATTGAACCCTTAGTGCCATTCATTTTTCATTCATTTCATCCCAAAGATTAAAAACTGAAGTGTACTTAATAATAAATGCGCACTTCAAGTGCACTTAGAATCTGTAAATTTATAAAAACTGTACATTCACATAATGATAATAATAATAATAATGAATTAATGAAATAAAAGGCCACTTAAAGAAACTTTCATGATTACATTTTAAACCATTATGCTTTTGTTTTATAGAGATATACATATTTTGATTAACATACTAAAACAATTACTCAATTATAATTTTAACTGTGGTATGTTATCTGATCAAACATTTTAAGTTAATATTTTTAATATTTGTGTTATTAATGTGTATACTTGACAGGCAAGTTTCAACATACGTAAATGGCATTAAAAACATATTTCAGATTATCATAAATGCTTGGCAGTACAATCAACTGTAAATTTGAACAATATTTCAAAGACAATATGAATAAATATGAATAAATGTAATTATGAAATTACATATAGAAATATACTTGGTCAAAAAAGCACTAATGAAATACATTTATTATTTGATTGTAAATAATATGCATCTGATTGTTTTAAAATTGCACTCTGGTATTTTCTATAATAATAAGTCACTGATTAATTTGGAAATAACATATTGCCATAGTTACTGGTTAATAAATGTCTTTTTTTTTTATCATGTAGCTACCAAGTGATGCAGCCTTCTTTTTTTTTTCGCCTAAATAAGGTAATAATCTTGGAGGCAGCGTAAATCAAAAGGTTTGCTACCCATGACATGTTTTAACAGAGCAAAGCAATAGGAGAGTTCATCTAAATATTGATAGTTCAATAAGAGTAAAAGTGCTTCCCTCCTGTTTTATAACATCCGCGTTCCAACTTTATTGTAGCCTATGTCAGCAATTACACGCGATGATTGCGGCGAATCAAGACGTAATTGTTTCAGAGTTCGCTTCAGTCTCATGACCATGCATGATAAACTCACGTCTACCACATCATAAAACAATCCAAAGATGACAGCTTGTCTATTTCCTCCTCATTTAATCAGCAATATGCAAATATGAGGCTAACAATGGGGCTAATATGATTTTTAAGATGCAATATTCTCCCAGGGTACACCCCTCTGATAAGACAATCTCTTTGATAGTATTAATTCTATAAAATTCATTTCCAAACATCTGCGAGGAAAAACATCTCACTGCGTCGTTCATTTGATACCTGTTTCTTTTTTTCACCACTGTCTGGAAAGTCATTAAATAAGTGTCATAGCTCAAGTTGGTATCAATTACCCAAGTTGCTATTGTGTCTCTATTGCTCTAATCGGTCTCGAGGGATGGCTCTCTAATGAGTATGTTGTCTTCTTAGCGGCTAAATCACTTCGACTATTACATCTGTCAGAAAGCACAGCTCTATCTCTCATGGAGACCCCCCACCCCCACCCGAACACAACTCTTACTGGGTCAATCTGCCAACCCCATCCCACGCGAAGTATTAAAGATTAATATTTCTCCCTTAGCATAAACAAAACTGCTCCACCTCATTTAGTAGGGAAATGCTCGCGCTAATATCACAATAATTGCACAAAATAAACTTGGGAGCTTTTAAACTCACAAAAGATAAATACACTTTGCATTTCAATAAAACGATTTTGAAGTCAACGTTTGGCGCTGTAGTGATTTGCAAGAGCACGACACATAAACGTCCTACCTTTGGTAAAATTTGAAGGGCAGCAGTTTATTTTGATTGTCCATTTTAGACATTCTGCTAATTATAATTATATAAACGGTTGCTCCACCCCAAAATGATTATTCTGTCATTGCTCAATTACCCTCTTGTTGTTCGAATCCCATAGAGTCTTGTTCATCTTCGAACACAATATTATATATTTTGGATGAAACCCAGGAAGCTGTCCCAGTGACTTTCAAGTAATGAACACTGTCATGAACACTGTAACTGAGCGCTCTTCTGTGTCGGCTGCAAAGGATGCACTGGTTTTGTTCAAATGCATGTAGAAATACACACAGACTCTATTTTAATCCTGTTGTAAGTTCACCTTAATATTTACAAGAGTGACAGCTGCAACAGCTGGTTGTTGATGATGAGCTCACGGGACTTTAGCCAATGACGTGTGCTGCCAGGTGGCTAGCTATTACCTCAAGACATCGCAGGATGGCGGATAGAGGTCAAGGGGCAACCCAAACGGTCGAGCGAGAGCAGGTTGCTTAGTAGCAGGGATTTCAATAGCAGAAATACACAACGGCACCTCTGTCGATAGCAGTTTAGTACGATTTGATGGATGTTATCACGTCTCTCTTTTTTTATCAGCTGCTAAAGCCGCTAAATGGTGGGCTTCTGTTGTTTTCATAACTACAGTACAGTGCTATGGTTTCCTCTGTGTGTCAGTCATCACAGATGTGGTAGTGAGTCTTGTTATTATCATTTTGGTGGATTCACTCTTGCATTTAAATCCGGTTGTCACTCCCGAAAAGTGTGTACGGGGCTATCGAAGGATATTCTCCAAAATGATGCCACAGTGATGCGGAAAGACACAGAGTAGACGAAATGTTAAACAAGTTAGTATTTTAATTTCCTTTACAAAAACTAGTCTTGCTTCATTGTCGTATAATAATAAAATACAGATTGAACCACTTGTGGCAGAAGGATTTTTTTGACAGTGTCTTTCATACTTTTGTGGGCACATTATGTGGCACAGTCACAAACCTTCTGATTTGCATCCAAAATATCATAAATTGTGTTTATGAGGTCAAGTGATTAATAGCTAAAGTTTCATTTTGTGGTGGAGTAACCCTTTAAAGGGTCGCACATGAACTATATATATATATATGCATGTCAACTTGAGCGAGTCACAAACTAAACAAAAAGTGTCTTTAAAATGAGAACTTTGTTTTTTTTTTAAGTATTTGTTGCATTACATTATATTTACACACAACTTCAAACTATCAATCTACATCTCTTTGTTTTTTTCTTGAACTAAACTTGATTAGCCTGATTAGTTATAGTCACTATTTTGGACTGCCATTTTAAAATAATAGCAATACCTGTGAGTGGTTTTAGATATGATGTGGACATGATGTTTACTGCCTTTATTCAACTAACATTAAAGTGGAAGTAAAAACGGTCAGTCAAGTTTTCATTATTTAGTAAACTGTTTTCCACTTCAATGACAAAGTATAACAAACACACTAAACATAAAACACAAGTAATGGAGGATTTTTATTTTTTAATGGAGGAAGACTAACTTGACATGAGCCCAAAATAAGTGTAATTGCTTATGCATTCAAGCTGTTACGGTATATCGTCACGGGTTGAAGTCATGATCCTGTTGTTTTGGGGTGAAGAGCTAGTCAGAAACAATGCATTTATGAGGATACTCATCAAAACAGCCATTCTGGCATAGTTTTGTATTTCTGCTGATGGGGACACTAAAAAGAGTCTGATACTTGTGTGTGTGTGGTGTGAGCTGTGAGTGTCTGTCTATGTTAGTGCGAAAATGATTTTACAGCAAGCGAGTACTACATTGAAATCACTTACAGCTGTCTGCTGCTTCAATGGCTTAAAACATTTTAAATTGTTTAAACTGGCAAGACTGAAAACACAAGAGAATGATAAACTTTTATTCAGATACACGATTAGACTTAGCATCCTTAGCAACAGCAGGTAAGCTAGTTGTATTCGCAGGTGATCGTAAAAATATGTTATGTACCACTACAGGTGAATGAACTATTGTAATGCAAATATGTCAATATGACAATAAGATGCAGGATGAACAATAGTATTGTTTGTTTACATCACATTGCACCTTCTATTTATGTAAACAATGCTTGGGCCAGGATTAAAACTACATTTTTTTAGCTTCAGACTGTGACTCCATCCAGTTGGAGTATTTAAAAAATATTTGATATTTTAAGCCATTTTTGGAATGCATATTGTTTACATTTGTCACGAAGATCCTAGCAACAAGACACACTTGTGTGTTTGTTGTGATTGGAATAACTTTAAAGGACTGAGGCTCATTAACTACCAGACTTTAGTGTATGATGGCCAATTTTTCCTACAAAGATGTTTTCCCATCCTTTTTAGATTTAAAAATGTGTGTAATGTTCTCCAGCTTTTAGTTGTCTGTTGGCATTGATGGTTCCAAATAGAACATTTTCCATTCTAGGAAATGTTCTTTGTAGTGGGAAAAAAAGTTAATCAGATTATTAAATGCTAATAAAAATGGTTATTTTAAAAACCTTTTCTTCACATCATCTTATTTTTAAGATGCTTGGCGATACTTTGGAAACAGTACTGTAGTTCTAACTCTAACTACTAATAACCTAAAGAGAGAGAGCTAGTTGACAATGTAGTAACTTCTAGTTAGTAGAATGTCTAAAGCAGACTATCAAAATAAAGTAACCATTTGAAGTCTTGTTCTGGGATGTTTCTTTATGCTGAGTGGTCAGTCCAGGCCTCCACTGGGGAAGTTTTGGCCACAACACGTTACGGCCTAACACACTTGAAAAATTGGCGTAAGTGCTGTAGCTGTAATGGAAACAGTGCAATCTCCGGAGACCGTCAGTCAAGGACAGAGGGGAAATAATATCATAATCTGCTTTCAACCACTCCCCTGACCCAGAGGTAGAAGCCGGCGTGCTCCCATGATCCTACTGTACGCACTTCTACATCTGGACTACATTGTGAGGTCCGCTGGCCTCCAGTGGTGGTGCTTCAGCGGTCGAGCACGGGTGAAAACCAGGGCGGCATGCACCATAGTGGGAGCGCTCCATCACTCTGGCCCCTGGCTTTGACAGGCCTGATCCTGGAACACAGGCAGAGGCATGCTGGGAAGGTATTCTGGATCAGCCTAATGGAATACTCACCCACATCACCTGTCTGACTGCATTCTCCTGACAGACAAATACACACTCATTCACACAAACACACATTTGCACATTCACTCACAGCCAGGTCAAGGAGCTCAACGCACAGTAGGTGTGACAAGCATCAACAGAAGCCGTCTTCACACACTTCGCGAAAAAACACTCGCTCGGGGAAAAAAGAGAAATATTATATTTTCAGATTAAAGGTGATGCACGTCTCTGTTTCAATTTCAATATAACTTATGCTCATTCAACATCATGTTGATTAGCACGAAAAGTCATTTGTTACGTTTATTCAAAACTAAAATAATCAAATCAATCAAAATTAAATAAAATAAACAGTAATGGTGGTTATATTTGGAATGGTTATATTTTTTAAAAGGAAAAATGTGAAGTTTGCATTTGTTTAAAAGCACTATTATTATTATTATTTTTCTGTTCAAACCTGCTTAATAATAAATGAGCCAATATATTGTTCTTATTAATTTATGGCCATTTTGGTGTTTAGGCATGACATTGTTGTTAACAGATTGGCCCCATTCAGTTTCACTGCAAGTGCCTCACTATAGTCCAGGATATACTGATTTTTATTTATTTATTTTTAAATAATCCTGGAGTATTGTTTTGAAATACATTTCTATCCTTATTAATAAGCATCACAATCACAATAAGTAAGCCAATACACAGTTTATTCGGTCAAACACTGGCGCAGTGCAATTATAGTATTATTTATATTATTAAACAAATATTTTAAAATAATTATTTTACATTTTATTTTAATTTTAGTTTGCTATAGCAAACACTATACTTATGGTCAGTCACACATATTAGTTGCTTATTAGCGTGCATATTACTAGAATAAAAGCTATTTATTAGTGCTAATTAAGCACATATTAATGCCTTATTCCGCATTACTTTATTCTACATCCCTAATCATGTCCAATACCTAAACTTAACAACTACCTTACTAAATATTAAAAGTAGCAGATTAAGAATTTATTAAGGGAAAAGTCATAGTTAATAGATAATAATTGTTACCTATTCTAAAGTGTTACCAAACTTTTTTAATGTGTATTTGGTTTTAATATTTATATTTAGCTTTTTTAGGTTTTAGTTTAAATAATTTGGTAACACTTTATTTTAGGGTTAGCATACAACTAGAATATTAGATTCTTAATTACTATTATATAGTAGTAATTAAGCACATATTAATGCCTTATTCTACGTGACTTTATTTTACACGTATACTTAACAACTATCTTACTAACTATTAATAAGCAGCAAATTAGAAGTTAATTGAGGAAAAGGTCAGCAGTTAATAGTGAATAAGTGTTTTCTATTCTAATGTGTTACCAATAATTTGACTTTGACTTATTTTATTTCAATTTCAATTTCAGTTTTTGGATTCATTCTTTCATTCATTCAACTTAATCTCAATTAACTACAAAACTAAGTAATCACTAATTAAAAAGGTGACTCAACTAATGAGTTGGGGTGGGGATGTCTATTTGACCAACCAATGACAGACGGGGGGTGTTTAAGAAACCTGTTTATCATTTACTGGCAATATCCAAAATCACAAAGTTTCCTGCTGCACATGTTTTCAACAGTATGTGAAAATTGCATATTTCTAATCAAAAATCATATTTAGATATATTTATGGTAGGAAATGTACAAAGTATCTTGATGGAACATGATCTTGTCCTAATATTCTAGTGATTTTTGTCAAGAAAAAAGACCCCATACAATGTATTTTTGGCTATTGCTACAAATATACCCTTGCTACTTATGACAGGCCTTGTGGTCCAGGGTCACATATATCACATACTTTTTAAATGTTCGCAAAGTAGTTCATTCAAAAGATGTAATAACTCAGACACTGCGATTTCGATGGCAGACGTTGTTTTTGTAACTCTGCTCAATAATGCCAACAGAGCATCGCTAACTGACTTTCTCATAGCAGTGTTCGCCCACTTTACATGGAGTCCTATTTTAAATAGGCTATACACACTCTGAAGTGTGTCAAATGACATAAGTAACACAGATTGCAAATTTAAGCTAATGGAAGCCGATATCATTATTCCAGTGCAAAAATATCCTCTGAAGTTGCAACTCAAGACAAACTCTCAGAACAAGTCATTCATCGTGCAGAAGGGCGAACATGCTCACGACGTCGTCAGTCTCTGCCGCGCACCGAAAGGTCACGTCTTTTTCCTCATCATTTACCCCTAATGCAGCCAGAGCGGCAGAGGGGTCAGGTGTCGTGTGGTCAGGATCGGTGGGCAGGGAAGCGTGTGGCCGGTAATCAGCATCATGCATTAGTGTCATCTCTAATGACCCATTTACTCGTTGCGGCAGAAAGACCTGCCCGGGAGACTTTACTATGTCCCCAAAGGTCTCCGCTAATGGGCACCTGGGAGACGGAGTCCAGGGAAAGGTATTGTTTTTGTTCGCTGGCAATTCAACCTGTAAAAAAAAACCGTCGGTTCTCAGGACGCGTACGCGGCAGTCGTCTGAATCGCGTGAGATCGGTCACAGTGAATAGTAGACATAGGGTCAAGTATTGATTGAATTTGGAGCGCTTCCCTGAGGGAACGACTTGCTTTATTATCGCTATGTAATAAAGTCATTATGTACATGGGTTTGACAGGCGTACTGCAACGTCGATGGGTATCGTGCTAAGTCGATGAAGGCTTAATAATGAATTATCAATGATTTTGATGACACGTCATAGATCAGATGTAAAAACAGTCAACCAGAAGTGCAAGCGTTCGCATGAAATCCATGTGTAGTATCTTCCTTCGCCGCTCGCTCACATAGACAAAGCTGCATTAGTGGAAAGTTATATTGAAGTAACCTTTACATGAGCATTGATATTTCATGTGCGCTGCATTACCTCCACATGTAACCCGCTTGTTAACGCAGTCGCACCAAAACCTCTTCCATCAGGCGACGTCTATTAGCCCGAGCGCAGTATCAGTCAAACACACTCTAAAAAGGACAAAAAGAAGCATCCATCTAAGCATAACCTTTCCAGCTTTGATATTTATGATAAAAGCCATTAGGCCTGGGCCGAGGATTTCTTGAGCAAGGGCTGTAAGTTCAATGCTGAAGATGAGGTGTTTCTCAGAGCTTTTGTCCTTCTGCTGCAGGAACATGAGCAGATCACATAAGCAGTCGTGTGTCTTGGTGAAGTTCTTCTCTGAATTGTGGAATATTTGTGAAGGATTTTAAATGTTTAAGTTAGAGACAACAAAAGCAACAAATGCATGCATCATATTAAGGCACTGGGTATTAAAAATATGTCAATTATGTTTTGTTTGTATCTTTAATGGCAATGGTTTTGGACTTTATCAGTGCAATTTTTTTTGTTTGTTTGTTTGTTTATGTTTACTGATCTCATTGCAAAAATAATATTTACAGCCATATTTGTTTTCACCACTTACCAGTTTAAATAGCGACCAGACATGTTTGATCATATGCGTAATAGTTACAGAAAGGTGTGTGTGGTTGGTTAATTCATCAGAAATTGTTAAACCACGCACTCAAGTATATTTAGTGTAGAAACAATTTTCACAAAGAAAATGCACAAATAATTACATAGAAGTTACAAATAACTGTAATTGTTTATTTATTTATTTGTTTATTCAATGAGTAAATAACTTTTAAATTTTTTTATTTATTTATTTTAATTTGTTTTACCAAAAATAATTGCAATCACACCTTAGGTAAAAAGTACAGAAAGAATATATATATATATATATATATATATATGTATACAGTCACTGGCCACTTTATTAGGTACACCTTGCTAGTACCGGGTTGGACACACTTTTGCCTTCAGAACTGCCTTAAACCATTCCTCAAAGATATTGGTCCATATTGACATGATAGCATAACGCAGTTACTGCATATTTGTCAGCTGCACATCCATAATGCGAATCTCCAATTCCACCACATCCCAAAGGTGCTCTGTCGGATTGAGATCTGGTTACTGTGGAGGCCATTTTAGTACATGAAGGGATGGACATGGTCAGCAACGATACTCAGGTAGGCTGTGGTGTTGCAACAATGATCAATTAGTACTAAGGGGCCGAAAGTATGCCAAGAAAGTGTCCCCCACACCATTACACCACCACCACCACCAGCCTGAACCATTAATACAAGACAGGATGGATCCATGCTTTCATGTTGTTGA
>JAUCMS010000052.1:8326110-8341359 GCA_032357445.1 Enteromius radiatus | reverse complement strand
AGAGTGCTGACTGTGGTGTGTGGCTTTATGGGAGTCTTGATGACGTGCTGGTATTGGTGACAGGTGTGCAGACAGGTAATGGTAATTAGTATTCCGGTGACTGAGAGCGTTGTGTGGAAGTGAAGGTGGAGCCTGGCGAAGATGTAACAGACAAAGCTAGTAATGTATAATTAACTGTCAACCTTTGAATTCATAGTTAATTATGAATATGTTAAATTTAGGTTGAGATGGCACAATGTAATTTAGTAGCACTTTGTCTAATAAAATATTTGAAGGTTTAAATTCTTAAAAAATAATAATAATGGAAAATAACCACTCTCATGGAGTTGCTCTTGTTTTTCAGCTATACTATGCATTTTTGAATTTTATAAACGCATTAAATGTTTCTACTGGATATATTTTAGAGTGATCACAAATACAAGGATAGTTACTATCAAGTGAAAAGTTCAAACTCAACCTGAGGTAATCTAAACAAAAACAGCTTCAACTCTTAGAAAACCCTTTTAAACTTGCTCAACAGTCCAAAAACAGACACTTTTGGAAATGGAAAAGGCATCCACTTCACACAATGACCCCTGTATATTCCGAGGGCAGCAGCGTCTTTGGTATGATTGGTCTGACTGCACTGTGCTTTATTTCCTGTTTCCTGTTTGCAAGGAGTCATCTATCAAATCCAAACAGACAACAGAATTTGGCCCCATGCTGAATCCCTGAGAAGAGGAAGCCATCGCTCATGACAAACACACAGTAACATTCATTCAACATGTGTGTTAAAACCTAACATGCCTCTGTGTGTGTGTGTGTGTGTGTGTGTGTGTGTGTGTGAATGTTCTTAGCTGAGGTATTCATTTTCTCTCATGTACTGGACTTCCAGCCCCCCTGTTACGTGGTCTCCCGCAGTGGGGTCAACTCCAGAAGGCCACAGAGAAGTCTCTTAGTCTCCACGTCGTTCTCTCTCACGGCGCTCTGGGCGAGTTCGGGCTTGTACCGCCGCCAGCCCGAGGTCCTGTCTCTTTTCTCTTTAGCTCACGCTCGTGTCTTGACTCTAATGGCTCTCTTAGCACGCTTGAAGCGCTGAGGTGGAACATGTTTAGCCCCTTGCTGTTCTCAGGTTGGACGAAGACAGGACACACTCTTCCAGGACCCCCCCTGAGTTTAGCAGGCCACTGCAGTGCCTGAGGTAAATCTGCTCCCTGTTATCCATCTCTCTCATCTGGCCCTGTTTATCCACGTGACACGGGACTGGGGCCGCCAGTGTATGTGTTTACGGCTTTGCCCGTGTTTCCTCTTGATACTGGGAGCCAAACACATAAGGGCATTGCTTTAACACCTCAGTGCAGCACTACGGGTATATTGAACCATCTGCTTTTGTTTTCTTTATTTTTGATATTTTAGCATCCATTTCAAGCAAGCAAATGTTGATGTTATGGAAAAAGAACAGAGTGAAATACTGAATGCTGTCCATTAAGTCTGAGATGAGATGTAGAAGTAATGGAGAGGTTTTTCCTCTCTCGGGGGCGACTGACGGGAGATGTGAGGTGAATACATGTGAAATGCAGCGACTGCGAGAGAAACGGGGGTAATGAACATTGCCATGGGCAGTTAGGTCAAGATGTGAGGGGAAACGATGTCAATTAAGGTGGGCAGAATGACTTTTAAACAATCTAATTTACAGCCTGGACAAGCGGAGGGAAATGTGAAGCTCGTGAAGCATGGCAAAAGAAGAACGGTCATTTGGAGGTAAAAGTCAAACACCAACGGCTTGTTTATGGAAATGCAGAGTAGTGTGGAAATCAACTTACAAAAGATATTAAAATGTTGCTTTATACTGGAACATAAAAGACTATTAAAGACTATTGTTAAAACAGGAAGAAAATGTAGGTTGTATCAATGGGAGTCTCCTATTTTTTTGGATTGACTTTAGTTTACGTCACAGCTATAAGCCATGATTTTCTTTTTGCTAGTAGCCAGTGACAGATATGGAGGTCTGCAATATCTAAAGATTGTTTTTCGTTAGTTCACATCAAGAGCAATGTGCTCTAATAAAGTAAATAAAGTCCACTTTGATTTCACGTGGACTTAAAATCTAAAATGATATCAGAATAAAAGTTTAAAGGGCCATTTACACCAAGCACGATAACTATAAAGATAACGATATCAATATTGTCTGTTTACTCTAAGTGCATGTGCGTCTTCCACTTCAAATTCTCAAGCTCATTATAGCAGGATGGATTCTGATTGGCTGTCAATGTTTGTTTGTATTAGCTGAAAAAAAAATGTGTTCCACATTTTAACAAATAATCTTTAATCTTCGACTCTGTCGTTATCTTTATAGTTATTGTGCTTAGTGTGAACAGGCATTAACATGGTTAAAAGCATTAAAAAACATGGTAATGTAATTCTAAGAGCTATTTCTACCTGACTAAACCCATTTCTTTCTCCCTCTCTCTTTACTTCAATAACATCTGTATTACAGTAACATCACTGTATTGGCTTTTTTCTGTCTTGTATATTCTGCTTTAATGTCTAAAGTTCTTCTTGAGGATAAAAAGAAAGAAAAAAAAAATGCTGGTAAAATTTTTCACTCAAACAAAGCCAGTTAAGTTACATATTACCTCCTTTTTGTATTGCATAAAAGGACACAAACCTCTTCATTAAACATTTCTTAATATAGCTTAACCAAAGAAAAGTATCTTATCCAAAGTGTTATGGGTTTGGAACGACACGAAGCTGACTAAATTAAGACATGATTGGCATATAAGTTAGTCTCAACCTCAGATGTCACGCCCACAGACCATTGGCTGAATGTGTGATGCTTAAGGCACACAAAATTGGAAACACTTGAGGAGTTTTGACGTCGTCATCAGATGCCATGGGGCCAACGAAAGAAGAAAGCTGTTGTGTTTACAACTGTGACAATGAGTGCTTATCAGAATCAATAAACGCTGGATATTTAAAGTTAGCAGTGTAGACTCTTTAAAATACACATTGGTCTATTATTGTGGGGACATTTCCACATACCTAAACATGACGCGGCACAAAAAATACGTGATTGGTTGCTCCAGTCAAATGGGTGAGCCTTGACCATTCAAAGTGACCAAGGTTTCCAGTTTGAAGGTGTGGCTACGCAAGAGACTACGTAAAAGCTAACACACTTCATAATAAAAACCACAAAACCCCAGTGGTTTTATCTTGAACTATTTTCACTTACCTGTTCAGGGACAAATGGTACAGATTTTAATGTGTACATATATATATATGGTCATGCCGCTTTTCACAAAACAGATGGAGACCATGTGTGTGTCGACATTTTTCAATTATAAAAGGAACAAAAACAAACAACGGGGGTAGGACATATATGCTCACATATTCATGCAATATGCAAACACTGTGTTTTACACACGCTAGGCTGGAAAAGCATAAATAATAACTTTCTTTGGTCTGTGAAAGTGCTTTTATTAGTTGAAGCTTTACTGTTGCTGTCTCCAAGAAAGAAAAGAGGATCAGTAGAGATGAACGATGGCCTATTGCAACACAAAAAAGTTGCTTGCGACGTATAAACATGACATTGTTGCAATAATCTGTAGAATATGTTCTTAGATCAAAATCTGCAAAATGTGTTTGTATTTAGTAATTGCTAATTCTGAACCGATGTCTGATCATATAACATACTGGGACTCATGCATTTCGCTTTTATCCACTGATGGCGAGCCCATATACAGTTAAATATGACTAAACAAGATGCACCTGAAAGTAATCAAGACAATGGACCAAGACACATGAAGCAAAGGAAGCACATGGCAATTTCATATTAGAGGCACAGGGAATCACGACAAAACAAGAAACGCAAGCCGTGTTCACGCCATGACGTAATTAATGTAATTCTGAGATGTTAACTCGTGACGCTCTACTCGGAGCACTTCCAAGTCTTTTGTCATTAGTAGAACGGGTATACACTGTATGGGTCAAAATTATATTTTTCTTGTATGCCAAATATCATTAGGAGTAAAGTAAAGTTAAATTATAAATTATAGTTATACATGTAAGTGGCCTCTACATCATACTAATGTTTAGGCTACTATTTATATATTATTAATAATACTACTGTTTCATATATTTTATGCTTGAATTTTACAGTTTAACTACTTTAATAAGCTTAAAATTAACCCATGTGTACACTAACAGTACACTGTAAAAAATGACCGTGATTTTAACAGTAAAAAATTTTGTTTGAATTTGATGTTTTTTCTTTGAAATAACAGTTTTTTTTTATTAGTTATGTTTATTAGGGTTGTGTGTCACAAATAATGTTGTTAAATGAATGTTTATTGTAAATGTTAGTTTAATAATTCTTACCATGATGGTTCATGATGGATGATTCTGAGCTCCTTCTATACATGTTACTTTTTAAAAGCTGCTTGTGATTGGCTTTGGTTCATCATGTGACTTTCTCATCACCTCCTGCATTTGGTGCATCAGTGTATTTCAAAAGTACAAAATAGATCTCACTACTTTAATAGGTTGGTATATTAACATTATATCAGTTATTACGGTTTATTATTAGAAATTATGGTATTTAACTGTAAATTTAACATAAAACCGTGAGAAACAAAAAAAAATTATTGATATTCTGGTAACCCACAGCTGCCAGTTTTTTCCGTAAATTTTACAGATTTTGTTTTACAGTGTAGATTTATGCCAGTGGTTTGATTAATACACAAAGAGACGTTATTGTTTCGTGATGAGATTTAAAACTATACATTCTTGTAAAGGCTTACAATAAAAGCTAGTGACCTATGAGACATGTCTGTTACAATACTGTTAAAATCAAATAAAATCAGCCAAATTTGATTTTGTGTAGATTAACTGCACTACATACATAAACACATGTTTTTCACAAGGCAGTTTTTTGAAAATATTGCATGATACATAAGCATTTATGTGAATATGTACAATTAAACACGCGAGATCCGCCTCATATTCCATCATGCAACACTAGCCCAGCCCCCCCACATGCCATGTTTGCTATGAACATATGGTAAAACGCTGCAGTCATCCTGCATATGGTCACCCATGAGATTCATGCGCTCTTTGCCTCTCTCTGCAAGACTGGTGCAAAGTAAAACCAGCAAAAAATAAACAGTCAAAAGAGAGAGGTGGAAGAAAAAAATCAACCTTTCATACAATAACAAGCCATGTCAGCCATTTTGAGTGACAAATCAGCATGGTGCATGGCACAGGTTTCCCGAACAGTGGAGGAAGGATCTGACAGCCGTTTGAAACATCCTCCGAGATCGGCTTCCTCCCTCGCTCCCCCTCTCGTAGGGGTGCTGGGCCACCATGGCCCCTCACAAAGGGAGAAGACATTATGTTCTGTTCCAGTCCTCTGTCAGAGCACAGAGTGCTGATTTAGACATAACGAACGGAGACACAGATGCTGGAGTCAAGCTCTTCCTGTGTATGACAGAAGGAGGAGCAGAACGCCAAGCAGCCAGGATGGAGCTGACGCTGGGCGAAACTCAGATCTGCCCACGATCTGCACGCACTGGCATGAGCATAAGCACACAACACGCATCGTATGTTTCTGAAAAAATCCAAACATACCGGACAACATAAAATAATAAAAAAAGGGCCACACAAATTCACAAATGTCTACATATTCAAATACAAATCAGTTGCATTTGAACCAACCAGGCGCAAACTATTTGTTACGTTTAACAAATAATCTTTAATACCGCTTTACCAGTCCAAGGGGTAACTCAAACTGGGGACCCTTTCCTCGAAAGGCAGCTAACACCTCAGGAAGGCAAAACTGGCTTCTGATTCCATAGCAACCGATTGATAACACTGGTTTATTACTTGAAGGAATGTGAACAAAGCAACTCCCTTTTGAAAAGACAATGGACTTTTCCCTAAATTAATTCACAGGAAAGCTTTCTTTGAGTGAACACATATCCTTCAGGTCATTGTGCGTATTGTTATTGTGCTTGTATATTGTCTTGTGTATGGAATACTGTTTTTTGCATGTTTATCAGATGATTTAATTGAGAGTGTATGTTATACGCTATCATCTTTGCAACATTCATTGTCTCTTGCCTCGCTTTTTGCTTTTTCTGGATGCTGGACCATCTCTCCCGTCTCCTGGCTAAGCCCCCGGGACCGATGCAAATGCATCAGGTGGGCCTAGATGCAGCGCAGGCTGCAGTGTTGTGAGACACTAAGATGAGGATTTAACTCCACGCCAGGCCGAGGCCTTGACTTTCCATGTAACTCAAGATCGTGACAGATCTCACGACAGATCTCGCCAACGAGGCAATGCAAGTTTCGTAAATATAACTAAACGAAACAGAGGTTTAGTATTAGTTATAGAACCCGTTATGAACAGCACTGATGGTTTTACAGGTGGTCTGCTGACTCTCTTTTCATAACTTCAATTTTGGCTTTTCCTAATGGTTTACCCTTAAGCCTTCTTTGCACTTTCCCCTTGTGTGAGTTTATTTATAGGTGTGTTTTCAGTTAAGTGTATGGTATGGTATGGTAAGGTGTGTGTACATGAGTATCTGATTCTGCCTTGCAAATTAATGTCCCTTTACGATTTCATCCCTTGCTACATGCTCTAATGCAGTTATACTGTAAGAAGTTGTTTTTCTGTGGCCACTAAAATATCCCTTCTTAGAGTTTAAATGAGCTTACACTATATGTTTGCTGAATGAACAAATTAGCTGATGGTAATTCTGCTACAGTTGTTACTGGCAGCTGATATAAATAATTGCAATTAATCATAATCATGCGTAGGATTAGGTATGTAGAATAAGGGATTAATATGTGCTTAATTAGCACTAATAAATGGCTAATATTCTAATAATATGAATGTTAATAAGCAACTAATAGGTGTAAAATTGTATTTCTTTTATTCAGCAATTCAGTTGATCAGAAGTGCCAGGGAGGACATTTGTTACACAAAATATTAATAATGTTTTGTATAATATTTCATATAAATGCATTTTTTTTTTTTTTTACTTGCATGGTTTCCACATAAGTAAATAAAAAAAGCAAGCAAGCAAGCACCACAATGGTTTTCAACATTGATAATAATAAGAAATATTTCTTGACAAGTTAATTAGTATACTGACGCACTGAAGACAGCAGTAATGGCTGCCAAAAGCCATTACATATACATTATATTTTTTTAATTGCAGTAATATTTCACAATACTACTGATTTTCACTATTTTTAATCAAATAAATGCAGCCTTGCTAAGCATAAAAGTTGTCTTCTTTCAAAAGCAACACAAAGTCTTACTGATCTCAGAACTTCTGAACTGTTTACTAGTGTTTTATTTAATTAATGACATGTTTATATTCCCCCCACATTATATCGCTATACATCATTAAATGCAAGCACTTAAACATAAGAGATTAGATCAAGACATGTATTTTGTTTTATTAATTTACAGGAAATGTAATCCACAGAATTTTAGCTCATTAGAAAAATGCAATGATGGATAAAAACGGTACTTCTCTGTAAGTGCATGCACTCAGAAGCATGTGTACACACACGTATTCAACTCACGTTACTGTTAAAAAGAAGTTGACACACACGGGGAAGTATCTTCCATCTCACGTTAACTGATTCATGCAGCTCAGAAACATTGTTAAAACATTTACAGACCCATGATGACTCAATCTTGAGACTGGTTACTCATTGCTGCTATAGCTGGTCTCAGAAGCGCAGTGAGAAACGCTGTGAATAGTACCTCAGAAATAACTGTAACAAGCATCCCCCAGAGGACTCACTCTTATTTAACTGCTAAATTGACCCGAATGTCATCTGGCGTCTCAGAGGGAATCGCTCTCCATTTCTGAACGCCGCGCACATGCTTGTAGCTGCTTTGCTCTTCACAACATCTGCGGCTGATGCAGCGGAGCAAGTTTAGCTCCACCACCCAGTGAGAGGCGCATAGACCCCATCAGTAAATCTAACCGCTTACCACCATCAGAAAGACAAGTTACTTACAGTCAGGCCAACTGTGTGAGGATATTACAGCCAAAGAATGTACGGAAATCTTGACACGATCCAAAAAGTAATTGACATGTCACATCGGCACACCAATTATGAGCATAAAACATCTGTGAGATGGAAATGTGTCATAAAAAAAGTTCGCTCTGCTGAAAAATGTAGTGGTCAGGGACTGCAGTATGAAGAAGTCCAATGGTTTGTTTCCATTATAACATAGAAGTGAAGAGTAACTGATTGGAAAAAAAAAAAAAATCTCTCTGAATCCCACTGCTTTCAGTTTAAATGAGCGCAAAAAAATAAATACATACAGTGCAAGACAACGTCTAATCTAGTTCAGAAATGTGTAATTATTTGGGAAATAATGGCTATGTAGCTAATATGTACTGTTTACACTATAACATTTCGAGCTGTTTCAACTAGTTTGCTAAGAAGAGCTAGCAGTATGAAAAGAAAGCCTTTTCCTCGTTTTTTGGTTATGTCAGAAAGACAAACTTGTCAGTTACGCACTGAGATGTCTTGCCTAACTTTGTTAGTCTGCTGACTCAGATTCTCAGAAAACACTTCAAGCTGCCTAGATAATGTTGACGCTAAAATGGCACTTTTGGTATGTGCAGAAATATATATATATATATATATATATATATATATAAAAATACTTAATGCAGAATGCAGTGTTTAAAGTTGTTTGCATATTAAATGCAAAAAAAAAAAAAAGGAAATGCAAATACCTCTAAGTTGAGCAGTCCTTATAACAACGGGCCACGCATTTGGGTTGGTTACATAACACTGAAGTAGCCTGAACAAAACAACAGACATGTATATTGTGAGCAATAAAACCAAATAACTACAAAATATATCTTTCAAAATCTAAATTCAAAATTACAATTATTAATTGTGTCACTGTGTACAGTATATATAGCCCAATACAATAAATAAATTGCTATTTAGTTTATATGCATTATTTTATATACACACAAATCAAATGTATGAAATAAAGAAGTATTTTGGATTATGTATTTATTTATTTATAAATAATGCTGAATTTATTAAAAAATTATTAAAAATGCAATTATAAAAAAAAAAATGTAAATATTAATTTATAAAATACTACACTTAAAATGGGGTTTCTATTAAATATCTGTGATTAAAGCTGAATTTGTTGCATTATTACTCCAGTTGTTAGTTGTTATTTGTGATCATTTATGACTAATGGTTAATCAATACTGAAAACTCTTTTTGCATAATTTTTGTGGAAACTGTGATACTTTAACTTTTTGTCAGGATTGTTTGATAAATAAAAAAGTTAAAGCACAACATTTAAAAAAAAAAACAACTGACCAGCTGAATGACCCCATGAAAAAAATGTATCGTCTAATATCTGATTTTCTATGTGAATACATATTTGTGGCCACTCTTAACTCATAATTACAATATTTGTCCAGGCAAACTCTACAGTATTTTAGAGAAAATTAATCGCAACCACTGTATATATATATATAAACAGAAATGCTAATGGATAGCTTCCTCCAGGTATTACAAACATCCTGAGGTAAAAAGAGATGGGATATTATGCTACAAGTAAATAATACGTTAAGAATCTGCACTCAGATTGAACTAAATTTGCATTGATGAAAATCTTTGAATGTAAACATTGTTAGCAAGAACAGGAAAGCAGGATAAAAGGGTTAGGGAGAAAAAAAAAACAAGCTGTAGGAAATGAGCAAAAGAGAGAGAGAGAAATGAGAGAATGTAGGGAAAAGAGAGACATTAGTGGCTTCAACCAGCTGCCAAATGATGGTCGTGATTGCCGGAGTTGGAGTGTAGAAACAGAAGGTGTGAGGGGTGATTATCCAGCCTCCATCCCTGATGAACAGATGTTAATAACAAAGCAGCACATTCATTGTGTTTAATAGCCAAATGCAGGAGGCTAGGCTGGGCCTATCTCTCCTCCTCTCCCAGAGAGATGGGCTTGGTGCGCTCGCGTTGGCAGCTAGCTAGTCATAATGAGCCAGATATTTGCAAGAAAAGGTAATGATAATCAGTCACAGAGCTGAACGCAAACACAGATGATGGAATCGTGGAACGCAAAGACAACGGAGATGCAGACGTCGTGCCCTTTCATGCTTTTTTTTTTATTGTCTTAAGCCACATCCTAAATGATAAGTTATAAAAACCGTGCGAGGTAGTTGCTAATTGTAGCATTCATATGGAGTTGCTCACAGTGTGGCCTCGTGTCAAGAATGACGTCAACGCCGAGGAGACCGTGCAAGGACGTGAAAGCAAATGGGTTCGAAGAAAAAGCGACACACCGAGGCGACTGATGCAGGCGGGCACAACGAAGGGTTAACAGGCTGTGCGAAAACGCATTACGGTGTTTAGCTTGTTTATGAAAGATAAAGTGAACACCCAACAGCTGCAAATGAAATGTCATTTCGTGTTCCATAAGAGTACACAATTTACTTATAAAACATTAAAATGCCACCAAACGCCATGAATTATTGAAACGGTGCAGATGCAGCAAATTGAAGAGCTTTGCTGTGTTTCTCTGAGCAGGAAGGCCCCATTCATCATGCGACTATTGTCTTGTAACTCAGCATTTTATTTGCTGTACTTGCGTAGAGGCAAGTTTCAGTCGGTAGATTTGCTTCGAACGCTGCTGTGGCTTGAATGCTATGCAAGTCGTTTTGTGTAAATGCATCTACCAAATACGTCCAACGAAGTGAAAGGGGCTCGGTGGTGATGACTCCTGACCCTTCGAGGTAAAGGACATTCGCAAGGTGGAAAGGCAGTATTTTATGCCTGACGATCCCACACTTATGCTCTTGAAATGATGCCTTGTGTCCAATAAGAAGAGGCCGTGGTAATGGCTGCACTTGAGAGATAAGGAGGCAGGGCAGGCGTTCTGACTGGTAGGCCTTTGTAAGGGCTAAATGTCCTTTATTGTGTCAGTCAGATTACAGAGTGTGAGGACCACAGAGAGACAGATGATTAGATGAAGGACTCATGCCTGTCTAAGTGTTTCGTCCCCGTGACATACAAAGGGCGCTCTAGAAAATGCTAAATGTTTTACATAATGATTTTCAATTATGCATAAACATTCAAAATGTTAGAGGGGGTCAGACAGCAGATTTGTTCTGTTTGAAGGTGTTAAATGAACATGTGGCTTTTATGTGTGTGTGTGTGTGCGAGAGAGTGTGTCACAGCCAATGAGAGATGCTTGACACAATGTTTCTTTAATCTACACGCGTACATGTATCTTTGATTGCGTTGGAGCTGATGCTGATGATATATTATAGCAATATCATTTACTTTTAAATAATTCTGTATGGTATTTACACGTGTTGTGGTGACCTTATTGGATTTGAAAAAATAAAAATGGTCAAAATGTCTGAAATAATAAATCTTGTGATCTAAAAGACTATCCCTCAGTTTCACAGAGACCAAAAAGTCAATATTATCTGTTTCAACTGAAAGAAACTTGCACTGACTGAACATGTCTTAAGATACAGACCAGTAATGTTTTTTTTTTCTTTTTTCTTTTTTTCTAGGGCAAGTTTTACAAAAAAACTTCAGAAAAATTGAACTATGGCCTAATCCTGGCTTAAACTAAGCCCTGTCTATGAAACTGGCCGTATGACTAATTGGTACTCGTGTCTTTTTCTCAAAAGTAAATAATATGAAATCTATCTAAAAGGCATCAGCGGAAAAAGTGAAAATCCCATGCATTTAAAACACATATAACCTATAGTTATAGTTATATCTACAGTTATACATATATTAGTGCATAATTTCTTCTTTGAGAAAAATAACTTAATTCAGCTTAGCATTTTGACCCCCTTTAAGTATTTGTAATAGTTTTTGAGGTGTTATACATACTAGGGTTAAATATATAAGTCATAAAAAGTACAGCAATTAATGAATCAATATCAGTATTTTTTTTTTATTTATTATATATATATATATATATATATATATTTTTTTTTTTTATTATTTTTTTTTCCCCTCTGGCAGACAATATTAAAAATTTGTCTTTGTCATTAGTGATCAACATTTGTTGATTGTCCCATATCAAATACATGTATAGCCAGATTTCATGGGACAGTTTTTTTTTTGTGTTTTGTTTTTTTCCAGAATGAATTCTTGTTATTTACTTGTAGGATACTTTGTATCCTACTTTTGTGAAACAATTCCACACATAATATTAACCCAGACTGCGGATAAGCAGAAAGAAGATTAGAAGCAAAGTATGTCAGAATCTTAAGTCTCACTTGAAAAAATGGCAGCACCAGACTGCCCGAAAAAAAAAAAAAGATAGAAAGGAAATGGCATCTTTCAACTGTAAGCTGCATCACATCGCAAAGGGCTTGTAGTGTTGAGAGCTTCGTTGATTTTAATACGTGCGATCTTGTTTTGTTGCGTCGCGCTGTTCGCGTTCGCAGTCTTAATGATTTCACAACTGTGTTTTTTTTCTTCCACGGTGGCGAAGAACGTTGAACGCACCGCAACACTGTAACAGGGGTCATGAAACATGAATAACCCAGAGCAGCACGGAGCCATTCCGATTCCATGATGACAACGAGGTTTCTCTCAATATTCACACCAATACAATTGAACAAAGTGAAAGAGATGAGGGCAAGGGGAGAAAAAAAGCACCCTGATGAAAGTGGAGGCCGTTATTTGAAATTGAAAGAATATGAGGATAGTTAGTGGCTGTATTCCCAGCGGATGCCTGGCTGTCACGGGTGTGGAGCTCCACTGTTTAATGTACACTCATGCTCCATCACCCTTCCCGTTCCATTATTCCAATCTCCAAACTGCCGTTTCATGCACACTTGGGCCGACCCCATGCTGCTCCCGCTATTTATTGAATACATTTTTTACTCCAAAAACATTTTTCCACCTGAGCTGCCACTTACAACTTCCGTGGCCATGAAAGCATGCAAGAGGGAGAGAAAGAGAGGAATAGATGAAGAGGGAGGCAGATAAAGAGAAAAAGAAGGAGAGATGAGGGAGCAAGACGGCTTGGTGACGGCGTCCATTTGTTTGACTCGCATCTTGAGTTGACGCGGGTGAGCTAACACGGAATAAACTAACAGAGAAAGTCGTTTATTTCCTTTTTTTCGTTTTTATGTATTGTAGGAGGCCATCAACGCTCTCTCTCTCTCTTGTCCTCATGAAAAATAAAAGTGGGGAATAGGTTGTCCCCAGCTGTGAGGAGATGTTCAGAAATCATAGAGAGGGTAAGTACACACAGCCTGGTCCATTATTCAATACCAATGCACTAGATCAATTTTAAACAGTGCTGATAATAATAAAAAATAAAAAAACACTCAGATTGTGGATTAAGCTAGAACCATATGTTTAGTAAGAACGCAAATGCAAACACTTGGTATGGTGCACAAACTCATTGTACATAATATTTGTTATGGGCTGCGACCGTGACAAACCCCAGGACTCAAGGGGGTGATAGACTTTCCTTCAAAGGACTGTGCCATCAAACAACATGTTATCATGCAGGTAGCTATATATTCACAGTTTTCAGTCACGTGACCGGTTCGAAGACCTGGAGGGCAAAACATCTATAGAGCTGCAGGACAAGCCTTTCCATTTGTTTCACAGCCACAAATATTTAGATGACCTATCAAAATAAAATAAATCGAAGGTATGTGAAGTTTTGGCCATCCATATTAAGCACCCGCGGCAATATTTCTATCATTAGAAACACTAAAAGAGCTGTAATATATTTAAAATGGTAATAATAAAAGATCAAATTCAGTATTAATCGTATTAATAATGCATAGTTTACACAGGCAAGCAGATGAGGCCTGAATATGAAAGCAATCCACTTAATGGTTTAGTGTTTTCCTCTAATGGTTTTCTATGGGAAACCATTTAATGTCAAACTTTGCACATTGCATTTATATTCTAGGTTGATCTTCTTGCTTGTACAAAATATATTTACTCAATAAGGTCGTTACTGCATTTTGCCTTTTAATATATGCGTTTTACTACAGTAAAAAAAAAAAAAACAAGTTGTCTTCTATGATGCAATCTGCCTAAAAATAACTGGCGGTCAATGGAGCAAAGCTTCGTTTTGCCCACAAAATGCTTGGTTTTATAGTGGTTAGCTGTTAGCTATTTCAAACATCTTAGCTTTATATAACTTAGCAAGAAATCTGAGTCAAAATCTCAAAGACAAAACTGACTGTACAAAACAAGAAGAACCTAGCTTTCAAGCTAACTAGCTATAACACTTGAAATTAGCTTTTGAAATTAGCTTTAGCAATTTAACATTTTCTTTAAACTGATTCTCAAACCTGACAGTTTACACTAATTCAAGTATCCAAGCAGCTAGTTGTAAACCTGTTGATAGTTTAATTAGCCTAGCTTAGCTCTATCTATAAGTTAACTAAGCTAGGCTAATTAAACTGTCAACAGCGTTGTGAAACAAGCAAACTTTTGTTTCTCCGCAAGAGAAATCTGACCTTAAATGAAGCAAACTGCTATACAGTAGTTAAACATGTCAACAGTTTGCATAATTTTCTCTAGCATGACAGTTTATACAGTACTAATACCAATTCAGTGATAAACATGTTGATACTTTAATTAATGTAAACTTCTGCATGCTTTTCTTTGAAATATGGTAAAAGTGTACTGCCAAATGTACTGACAAGCATTTTTGATCAACTAAAATACACATGAATATTAGTTCTGTTGAATTTCATGTATTCAAATGTATTTGCAATTACACTTTTGTGAGGATGAGATTGCAATTTATATAACTTAAAATTTAATATCAAATAACACGCTACGCTTTAAATTATAATCGATATGTGCTTTAGTGTGTTAAACACATCAACATAAGTAGACAAAAGTATGATTGTTACAATTTTACATTTATAATGACATTCGCATTATTTGGCATTCTTACATTTGTATGTACTGTACTTAAGAAAACGTACTTAGTCGTGAAAATTTACTTTAAGTACACTTAAGTGTCTTTTATTTATTTTATGTTATATTATCATCAAGTAATGCCTCATTCAAGTAGTTAGATATTTAATTTAACTTAGCATTTAATGTTAAGCTCACTATTGCACCCCTTAAGGCCGGGCAGAGAATGCATCTTGCATTGAATTACAAATTGTGTTTTGACTAGTGCTGGGCAATGATTAATCGCGATTAATCGCAACCAAAATAAAAGTTTTTCTTTACATAATATATGCGTTT
>JAUCMS010000052.1:8276221-8325734 GCA_032357445.1 Enteromius radiatus | reverse complement strand
ATACAAATATATTATGTAAAGAAAAACTTTTATTTTGGATGCGATTAATCGCGATTAATCATTGCCCAGCACTAGTTTTGACACATTTCCAAATGCAGTGAAATCAAGCCTGCATAGCTTGTCAGTTTCATTCACGTACTGGTGTAGAGTATGTTTCAGGCCAGTCAACAAGAATTTTGCAAGGTTTATTTTGTTTAAGTATAGATGTTCTGGGTGTAATTGGTGTGTGTGCTTTGGCAGGTGGAAAGTACGCTGCTTTTCAGACGCAGTCTAACCCTATCACACACAGGTCAAAAGCAGAAGGGGAAAGATGTGACACTTATTCCACCAGCGCTCAGCCCTGCTTTGTAATAGCTGTGAAAGCGACGCTTTCCAACAGAATTACACCGGCTTTGTGTAAATAATCAAGGGCTGACCTGTAGGGTTAAACCCCATAATTGAAGTGATACTTCAAAGCAACGACCACCACCTTCACTAGATACTGTGTTTGTGTGTGTGTGTGTGTGAATGTGGAAAAAGAGGGGGCCATTTGAGAGGGACAGCATCCAGTGTGTGTGTGTGTTTGTGTGTGCGCGCATGTGTGTGTCCGTTTGATTGGACAGGGACGGCTCTGTGGGAAGGTCTCATCTCCCCTACAGCTGCTCTCTCCATATCCATCTCATCATTTTTCCCGCTCTGTCCCTCTTTCTCATCTCCTCTCACTCATTAAATGAGTGACACAAATGCAACATTAAGTTGCGTCGAGGCCACAAATGGATAAATAAAATCAAATGATCTGATGTAATGTATTCTTTTCCACCATTGCACAAATGTGTATTGAGAGTCATTTTCCTGGTTGTGGAATGACTGTCTTCAGTGATATTTTCCACATGCATATAGATGACGACACTTTTCCCTGCATGTTAAAACAAAAGTTTTAACTTGTAAATAATGCAGGCTGTATTTAAATGGGCCCGGGCACACTAAAAGTGCTTTCATGATCATCTCACAGACAATGTAACGCCACAACACTATGTGTTGACAAAGAAATGTCTGCTGTTGAAACGGAAGACCTAACACCTTTTCATTAATATTCATTGATGTCACTGGGGGGAATTTATCATCATTTATCAACATTTAAGGCTAATTATTATGACTGACGTGATGGGTAAATGAGGTCAATGCAAAGTGTCAAAAACATTACAGACACTGATTTACAGAGGAGTTTAGCATATAGAGAGCTTTTTAACATGTCGTTTCACACTGAAGCCCGCAAATCAATAAATGGCGTTGATCACCAACTGCAATAAGCCACAAGAGGCCATGTGTTTCAGTGATTTTACTACAGTAAATGGGTGTTGGTGGGCTGCAACACTAAAGCTCTTCTAAAACTCCTGCAACAGCAATATGACCCAATATTTAATTCAAATGAATTATTATAAACTATTCTTTCACTAAGACATTTAACTAATCCGTTTTACATCTTAATTGTATGTAATACTGAACAGTTGATGTCTGGTGTGCATATATCTGTTATTTTACAAGTCTATTTCATTAAATCAATTCAACTGTTCAACGGTATTTTGGCATAGTCATCTGTAACTTGGTAAAAGCTAGTCGGATTAGGTAGATGTCATCATAGTTTCTGATTTGGCCTAAAAAACTGGCAACAGTGGTTGTCTTGACTACAGTGTATGAATTATTGTCTACCAAGAGCAAGAAACCATTGGGTATTTTTAGGTAACAAACCAATTAGCATCTTTGGTAAACAATTTTGATACAGTGTTGGGTCACCACATGATTCCTATCTGGGTCCCGAAGCAAAACCAGTTAAAAATCGCCATTTTATCTTGGAATGTTGTTTTCTTTCAGCAATTGCCGGGAGTGCATAAACGAGAATAAAGTGGCCCTGAATGCTAACTTAGCGTCACAGTACACCAATGCAGTGTTCAGCCCTAATAAATACCCTGTGAACTCCAGATGTTGGGTTATCTGCGAAACAGTCTCCATTTTAATAATTGTGTCTGCGCGCAATCAAACGCAAGACAGAAACTGCATTTTTCGAAACGTGAAGAAGTCCAGTTATCCACTGAGCAAAACGTCGGTACACAGACAGCCGTGAAGACAGACACACACGCACGGATAGATTGATCCCGGGTCCTGCTCTAGCTACGGGCCTCCTTCCCTCATTAATTTTACTGAGTCCTCCAGATGGGAAACAAAATATTAATTTTATTCAGCCTAAGGCGTGGAGCAGCGCGAAGGTGCTCCGTAAATCAGAGGGCTCCGGCGAAGCTGCAATATCACAGGACGACCGCGGAGGCCTACGGGTGGGCAGAGGCTTCAGTTTGTCATAAATGTAATTAATTGAATGGCGGGGAATGATGAATCGATCAGAACACGTGGAGCAGACGTGACTTCCTTAGAGCCATGGCAACCACACACCAAATTATGCAAATTAATTGGCTCTACCAATGTGGCATAAAATGCTAGTGCTACTACACTGCATGGTACATTAGTCGGTTCATCCAATAAAAACCGCATTCTTTACAAGTGAATCCTTGAGTCACAGTGCTCAGGGAAACTATTCATTTGCAGCACAGATGTGAGAGTCTGGCAGCATTTTGCAGCCCGTTTTCTGGTGGAAAGCGGCATGGGGCGAGTCGCATGTGTGAGCGGGGATGGGCAAAGGAAGTAAGAGACAAAAAGAGATAGAAATAGTGAGAAAAAGTGAGTGGGAAAAGGCTAGAACAGATGAGACACTCTCTTGACCGTGACCACAATGACATCTGGTATGGAAGCTGTACAAGTGTTGCTCATTGAAATTCTACTTTTGCCTCAAACTGATCATCTCAAAGCCCTGTGTCCAACTATAATGTCTCTTTTTTGGATCCACTCAAGCGAGGACTTGAGGGAGTCTATTGGTCACATCTCCGAGATGGAGTATCACTGATTTTGTCCACAATGTTGCTTTACCACCTGCTGCGTCGCTGCTGAAATTGCTATTGTCAACACACGCACACATACGCGCTCGAGCACACGCTACGTGGCTCTAATTAAAGAGACAGTCCAATGAATGTCACCCATGCTTTTCACATTACTGCGTCTGACTTCCCTCGATCGTGATAGACCTTGTCACTTGGGTGGATTATGCTAATTGTCCATACATCTAGGGGCTTAAATCAACTTAATTTACACAAATCCTTTGCAATAGACCTCTGAATTCATGTCTGTTATGATCAAAGACAGGACAGATCATTCTCCGAAGAAGGATATTAAATATGAATATCAGGTGTAGGTTATTGTAATTTGGCTATGTAAAAAAAACAAAACAAAAACATAAAACATTTTGTAGGAGCCATGTTTTTATTTCCGTTTGGATTCCCATTTGAATAACCAGTATATAAAAAAAGTATCATATTTGGCTATGGCTAGTGTAGCCAAGCCGTTTACCATGGTTTAACTATAGTAATCATAGGTTAATTTTAAGTTTTGTAAATATTGCATCAAATGACATGATGTGACCCATTATTTGGTTCTATTAATCTATCAATTGAATAAATAAATTAATAATTTCAGTCGCTCAAGTGCACTATAACAAGTATGCTTTAATTTCTCAATTTAATCAACACAGTCCCATGACCAAATTGTACGTATTTTACAAGGTGGCTAATTTTGTATGATCTGAGTGATAGGTTGGTTTAGGGGTGGGGTTAAGTGTACGTCATTCATACGAACTCGTAAAATACGTACAATTTAGCAAAAATCTCATGAATTTGTATGAGTGAGGTCACCTCACAAAATATTCATGAATTGCCATGAGATCCAGCTGAATAAACTCATGTTGATATTTGTGGGCTAAAAGTTAAAAAGTCAGTGAGGAACAAATTTACTTATAAGGCTATAGCTACCCTCAAAAATTAATCCTGATTATAATAAATAAAACAAAAAACATGGTTGTTGATATAGTTAAACCATGGTATCCACAATTAACAATGTGTATGTGTAGTAAAACTGTGATAATACAAATAGCAATCACTACATGGCTACTACACTTTTTACTATAGTAAAACCATGGTTAAATTTCATAAGGGTACTTAAAAAAGTGGTATAATTATATTATGATGATGTGGCGGATCAGTGCAACTCAGGTGCTTCACCAAATGCAGTAGAGAATGTTCATGCTTATTGGTTGCCTCCTCTGCAGACATGCTAGTAGCATGTTTGTTAACGTGAGTAATGAAATTTAAATGACAAAACATATTTATGTATAGTGATTTACCAGCAGGGATGATTAACGAGAGAATCAGTACCTGGATGAACAAAGAAGCAGAAAATGTCTGAAGCGAGACGATTCAGACGAAGTGAACATTTGATTATGGAGAAAATCTTGGGTGGTGATGTGTTGGAGTTGGGCAGGTAAGGGAATTGTTGTGTCTTTAAATCACACTAGTATCAGTACAGTTGAAACTCATGATGATATGCTGAACCATGTTGATGGACGGCCGTGAAGCATCTAGTGCTGTTGTGGTATCCGTAGTTAAACTACATTGAGAACAGATGCTAATGCTAACTAGCTACTGAATGCATCTTCAAATATCCCCCCCCCCCCAGTCAATAAATCTCCTAAACATTACATAATTCGACCATATTTGGGGTTATTTCAAGTATTTCCTAATACATCAAGTGGTGCAATTTGCATTTGAAAAATGTTTACCTTTAAAAACTTTTTTAAAATATGACTTTCAATTAAATTTGAACTTTTCTTGAAACTTTTTTCAAACATGAATACAAAGAGTAGATGCATTGGCGTTTTAAACTATTTCCCACTAGCTCATTTAAATTACTAATTTATAATAAGAACGTCTTGAGTTCTTTACAAGTAGTATGACATCACCAATTATCCTTTAACTATTGTGAGCTAATAATTTTAGGGCCCATAGAATTCTATTGTGAGTGCAATTCTGTACAGTATTGTACAGTTGAAACTATTCGGCAGAGGTTAAGTAGCATTTAACCAGGAATATTTCTTAATATTTTATTGTTATCGACAGAATAAAAAGCACAAACTAAGATGGAATTTAACTGAAGGAATTGCATTTTTTAAAAATGTGTTTACAAACACTGTAGAGCGCACACACCAGACAGAAGAAATGGCTGAAGACATCATGTGTCACACATCCGTGCCCACACGCTTGTCTTGTGGCATTCTCCCACAAAATGGCAGCGCAAGACAGAAGGAAAGACTGCGCAGATCACGAAGAAAGACAAGAGCGAGTGACATCTTTCTTCTAATAACAGAGAAGGTCCCTTCCAACAGCACTATCCTTCCACAGCTCTCTCTTTTTGAAATACACGTGTCACTGCAAAGTGACAAATAGCACATATTAATTAGGTACTAGACTGGGCGAGATTGCTGTTATTAACAGGGAAGGGGAAGGTCGGATTTAATTGCCTGTGACATCAAAGTCAAGTGACTGGTATTTCAAGCATCATTTAAAATGTTTGATATGGAAGCCATTGTTCTCACATAAAGGAGCGTCTAAAAATACAAAAGGAGAATGATGGGGAGCAGAGACAGTGCTCAGGCGGTTATCTGCAGCCTGACTGCTAATATCACCAGGGCTGCTAGCGAAATGACTGGCTTCTCATGGAAGAATCTGTTTCTTTTAGTTCCTTTAGTTCAAAGCTGCTTTCCTTGGCTCCTTGTAGGGTTTATGTTTGATCTTAAAATGTATTTAAGTGCTAATTTACTTTGCATTGTTAAACTGAATTATGCATTTTTATACCACAACACTATAATCGATCAACTTACGGTGGTAAATCTGGATTTTTCCTCTCTCCCTCTAAAACAAAAGAGATTTCTCCCGAGGGGAAGGTGTGCTGATGAGCTGAAATTATGCGGCTGGAAAGGATATTAATAGTATTGTACATTTACCTTGAACTTTTAATTATTACGAAAGCATGGCGAGCTCGGCAATTAGACATAAATAAGTGCATCACTTTTAGTGTACAATTAGGTTGATGGCACTCATGATGGGGATTACAGAGATACGGTATGAACCGGCGGCGGTCTGGCTAATGATCGGGAGGGGCCAACAGTGCAGAGAGCACGGCGCGGTTAGTCGTCCGTCGCCATGGCAACAGCACGCTCGCACTCTGTGGTCCCCAACCCTAAAATTAGTGCTGAGGTGCGTGGCTCCGAAACGCATTCCAGGCTTGCCTTGACAGACATCCATTTGGCAAGCCGTACCAAAACCACCCCAAAAAAAAGATCACCTCCGCCAAGACTGTATACCAACACGAGACAAAAACAAAAAATAGCCCAAAAAACGCGGCAATAAACAGAAGGAAAGCTCTGACTCGTAAGCACCCAGTTTGCAGTCGCGTTTATGTGCTTTGGGGGCCCTTCACTCTAGTCGCTGTTTCGAAACCCATCCACCATCTGCTAGCCACAACCGTTTGGCTTTTATCATCAGTCCCAGGCTGAGGGTTACAGGCCCCTCGAGGAGGAACTACAGTAGTCCATTCAAAAGCATCACATCATGAGTGTATCCATATTAAAGTGCAGTCTGCCCACGGCCGACGGTACAGTGAAGCCATCTTGGTCCTGTACCATCCTCGATCTGTTTCCACGCTGATTTTATTCCGCTCTAAATGTCTTTAGATGTTCCATCTCATGCATATAACATAGCTTAGCGCTGCCTCCAGAGTCTGCCGTTCTATAAGACTCACCAGGTGCACAGCTCGGCAAATTATCAGATCAACAGGGAGGCGACTACAACATCATGATGATCGCAGGACCGCGCACCACATCATTTAGAAAATAGCCTATTCGTTTTTCTTGCTTTTTTGCCAGCATTAAAGATAATTTACTGACTTTCAACTCCTGATTTGTACCCAGAAACACTTAAGGAGTAAACCGCCAGCTGAGGTGCACGTTAGCGACTTCGAGTACGGCTGTAATGCTGAAGATGAAATAAGAAACTTCTTCACCTGACTGCAAAGTGTCTCCGAGCCTGTGATCTTACTTTTAAAGGCGCATCTAGCTGTTTATCCTAAAATCGAGCGATCAATCATTGAGACTGACTTTAAATTCCTAGCGATTGCAAATGCGCGGGAATAATAAGGGTTTATAAACTTCTGAAATAGATCAATCAAGAGCGTGTTGTCATGGCTAATGTCTCTTATTTGATCACGATGACTGACAGGATAAATTATGTTGGTTTAGAGTTAGCTGAAAACTCTTGCTTCATCAAAACCTGTTTGACTTGTTCAGAAGTAATAATTCATAACCGACTGTCTTTGGCTCAGCGTGAGAAGTTATCAATCAGTATTAGCAAAAATGATACAAGTGTCAGTACTTTTATATGAGTGGCATGATAAATATGGCAATAAGTGATCGTGCTCGTCTCATTTTAAAGCAAAATAAAAATGCCAAACTGTCTTTGTGTAGGCTTTTAGTCAAATAATGAAATATAATAGATAAATGCATTTATGCAATGGGCTAAATGATACCAAATTTGGCTTGTTGTAGTGTAAGACGTTATATTTTGACGTTACATTTTGACCTTTTTTTTGCAAATTAACTCTTCATACAAGTACTAAACTGTAAAGATAGAAATAACAGAATGGAAATTTAAATGAAATTTTACACTCTTCTTCTTGTGTCATCCTTCTGATGGCCATGGGTTGGAGCTGTAATTGCACAAACAGCAAAACACACACGTTCACATCATGGCCTTGCAAGGAGGGGTACAGAGAGAAAATACATATTGATAAGTTGCTGTGGTGGTCCCCAACAGAAGCGGTCCCTCGACGAGTCACAGATTGGAATTCTAATGAGTGGGATTACCAGAGCACCCCCCTATCCCCAACACACACATACACATCACCCCTGTGCGAGTGCGCCACGACACCGGGCTCTGCCCCGTGCGGACGACAGGAAGCCGAGCGCCGGTGAGGAACATACTGACGTTAATTAACAACATCTGACACAGATGCTACGCTTGTACTCGCACAAGAGGTGGTCCGGCACATTATTAAATTTTGGGTTATTTCCTTTCATTTGGCACCCCCATTTCCACTCTTTCCTCCACTCTCCATTTTTAATCTTCTTGACACACTGTCCTCTCGGTCCGTCAGGGATGCGGGAAGCGAACAGGCTTTCGACGCAATTAGGCTTTTGCTTAATTTTCAATAAACTGCTCTTTTGTAACGTCCTCGTCGTGTTATTTGCACTCTCACCTTAATTCGCTCCAATCTGTTTAAATCTGCGATCTTGAAAATATTGTGACATAAAACCTAACTGTCAGGCCACATATGGTGAGCTTTCAACCTCGGGGCTCCGTATGAGATGTACAGCTAGTCTAGAGATAATTGACCTCTGGAGATGGAACAGATATTGTACAGTAATACTAAAAGAGCTGGAACCAGGACAACCTTTCCTGTCAATCCATCAGAAGGTGCTGAAACAAAAGGACCACGGTTGTACTCGTTATTACACCATACCTCCGTAATTAACCCCAACCTTCTACTGTTGTTACACCATGTCAGGGTGAGGAGAGCGATAACATATGTTTAATATCTCCTGCAACTAATCAAGGGACCGAAAACTGAAATAGACGTGTGAGTCGACGCATTGTCTGTAAACGTGTTGATAAGCAGCACATATGTCAAATAAAGATTTGCAGGGATCCTGAAATCTTGAGTGTGTGTGTGTGTGTGTGTGTGAGAGAGAAAGACGTGTAGTACTACTAACACTCAAATCAGTGCAGTCTGGGAAACAAAAAACGTGCCCACGTGTCTGATCGTAGAAAGGAAAAGAACCCAATGTCACTGATTCTTTGCACCTTCTCTCTAAAATGCGCAGTGACCTAAGTTCCCTCCTGCCCTGTCTTGTTAATTACCCTCATGCATCACGTCTTAAATGCCACACCGTTTACCTGCTGTGGGTTGGCCGTCCTGTGCACGCCGGACCTGCAGAGAGCTGGACCAGCTGATGGAGATGAGATCCATCCTGAGCGCAGCATCAGGACCGGCGTCACTACGGGAAAGTCACTGCAGAGGTCAGAAAACAATGACTGCTGAAGTGCTCCTCTGTGCATTAAAACCTACTAAATGTCTGGGGGTGCATAAGCTGACATATTGTGGTGATTTGAGCTATCTATCATATGTAGATATTAGATGGCCTGACCCGTAGAATGTCTGATTTGGCCCAACTGGTGAAATAATGTTGCAATAGCTACACCTTCAGCTTTTGTTGATGTAAGTGCACAAATTAGCCATGTCTACTTTTGATTTTGCTACAGAGATGTTAAACAATGAAATGTGAATAATTTGGATAGGTAAATATGATAAATCATTGGAAAATGCCATGAGCTTTCAACGGTCTGGAAGGCAGAAGGGGTGGGGCAGCTGGAACGTTATGCTGCCGCCACCTGCTGGTAATCTCTTTTGATTTCTCCCCCTGTGTGGCCACTTAAAAAACACCCCCAGCCGCCTCTCTCTATCTCTCTCTCTACCTCTCTCTCTCTGAATTTACCATCAACAGCCTCGGTACAGAAACCGTTGTGAAAGGACATGTATTGGTTTTATTTTTCGTTCACATTCCAATTCGACTACAAATTAACTAATGTAAATAGGAGATTTAGCTTATACTTATTTAATTATTGAATATAAATATGTTAGTGGCTTATTGTAGCAATGCATAGGCACATATACATATATGCGCTATTAAGGTATTTACAGTGTTTGCAAAAACAGCTAAATTTACAGACATGAAAGCAAAATGTATTATAATTATAATATTGTAGGCATTGAAATCTGGAAATCTAATTTATTAACTTACGTTGGCAAGCATTCACCTTTCGAAATCTGACCGCGGTGACCTCTCCTAATATGGTGAATTTCGATTGGTCTTCTTTCTTGATTCATTTGCATTCTGACATTTTCACTGGCACTGTAAAATGTATAAATTAATAAATGCGATTTATTTTATCTGTAAAATTTGTTCAAATGTGATGTTGTCAAAAACGTATTAATGGCGTCAGTTAGACTATATTTCATCTCATTTGTTTGAATTAATGTAATTGCTAGCTGGCTAAAATTACTGGAAAGTTTAAACTAAAAACTCTGAGAAAAAAAATAAATGAGTGGAATTTTTTGTGTGTGAAAAAGTGAACTGGAAATAACTGGAAATGTTGTTTTTTTATGATCTGTATACAAATGACCGGGAATTTGAATCCTTTTGGTTTCCTGCAGGGAATACAAATGTAGCTACATGAAATTATTCATTTATACCAACTGCATTAATTAAAATAATTTCATAATTCGTTAAAAATCCCGTTTTAAAACATATTTTGGTTAACGGCTTGTAACGTGCATACACTTCTGCTTTTTTTAAATGATTTTTGGAAGCCGTCGATCTCAAAATTTCCCACCATAATAATAACATTTTTAAAAGCGAGATTAGGTTTGATCTTTTAAAGGGCTACAGCTGCCTGGACTCCATGCTGTTGAGCGGTGGTCTCAGACTGGTGGAGGTGGCATTAGTGCCCTCAGTGGTGCAAAGGGGGGCTCAAACCAGACAATGGTTCGCCAAAAAAAACTGCGTCTGTATACCTCTTGTTCAAATTGACTGTGGGGTCTGGCGATTTCCTACATACGAGACACAACGCGGATCAGTTATACGGTTGCCATATAAAAATGTATATTGAAATGAAGTATTCACCGCGGATTGGCTGCAGCCCTAATTGATAAAAGACTGTGTTTATTTAAAGTGACGACTTTTCATGTGTAGGATTGCTTGTCCATTGTTCTCCAGAGGGCCCGTCAAGGTGAGATGAGACAGGGGCCACTCATTCTTCATGAACAAAAGGAACAAATGAATGCGCGCACACTCCCTAATGGTTTCCCCGTATACTTGGGTCCACGGGAGATAAGTCTAACAAAATTAGTATGCAAAAGAGCCACTCTCTTGAGGCCTATAATTTTCTTTTGCAAATGATTTCCGTTTTGAGGATGAAACAAACACGACAATGCGCTGGTTCAGGATGTGTGCGTGCCTTCAAGCTCCTAAAAGAAGAGGGATTTGAAGAAGTTAACCCTCATCAGCAGGTGGTTGTGGAAAGGAGAGGAAGAGAAACAAAGAGAATAAAAAATAACTAAAAGCAGAAAAGATTCTGCTCGAGTCCAATCATATTTAGTTGATTACATTTGGCATAATGCCCCGGCGAAAAGGGCCCACGGAATCCAGAAGAGCCATTGCTTTGAGAGAGGCTTGCACGAGTTCCTCAGCACCATGCTGTGCCATCTTTTTCATCAGTTAACTTAATTAAACATATATCCACCCGAGACTGTTCTCATATTCTTTACCAGTTTAGCTTTTGTTAACTGTCGTCAAACAGTCCCTCAAGTGTAAAACGCTATTATTTACATTAACTTTTGTTAGAAAAACCCTGTACTGTTTTATTCTTATCCTCATTAGCCGCTTACTATAGCAGTAATAATAACGATGATGATGATGATAATAATAATTAGAATTCGTTCATATTGTATTAAGTATTCGTTATTACAGAAATCATAATGATAAGATATTTTTTTAAATAATAAAGGATTAATTTTTCCCCAGTTTTTTTTTTATATGCCATTATATTTATTTAGTTAATCTTAATGTAAATGTGATTTTATCATACGTAGTAGCCTAATATATGAATAATTTATTTATGCATGGAGTCAAATCTCTAAACGCCTCCAGTTTGCTGTACCACATTTTAATGCAGCATGTGATGGGGAAAAAAGGTCGCAATTGTCGTGCCTATTATTTGATATTAACGTGACCGTTATGTCCGTGTAAGTGAAAAGCGTGCACGTGTGCGTTTATTAGACCCAGAGTCTTTGAATGTTAATTGAGCCGTTTCCCTATCATAAATGCGCGTATAAATCATCGCAATGTATAACAATACTCTGCCTTGTATTTTTACGTTCCTAACGTGGTCTGCAGCAGCTCTCCTTCACAATAAATCATGTACTTACTTCCCGGGAGCTTCCTGCTCTGTGGTGAAGATTAGGACCCCGTGCCTTACTGAAAGCCAGGAGCAGTTTGAAATTATCAAGCGTTTAAAGACATCACAGTTCAAGTTATTTTATGCACTTCTAGCGCTGTGTATTTAACTTTACTTTGTGCCAGAAACCTCTTACTTTTTTTACATTTTTATTATAAGTATTACTGTAGTGGTAACAGATTTGTGTGTGTGTGTGTGTGTGCGTGCATAATAATTATTATATTGGTATTAAAGTGTTTTTATTTTTAATTTTTTGAACATGGTATTGATATTATTTTAGTATGTAAAACTGTAACAACAAATCAGATTAATAATAATAATTATATACAAACATTGCCCTAATGTAGGCTATCTAATAATTATATATCTAATAATTCGTTTTGTAAAATGTGATCTCTTTCCGTCTGACGGGTTATCATCAGCATATATATATATATATATATATATATATATATATATGTGTGTGTGTGTAAATAGTGAAAATTCGAAATAATTAATATTACCAAGGATGACAACATCTGGCAACATGATGCTTAAATACTTACTGAATTTTCACAGAGCAAATATTTTGCCATGTTCAAATAATACGATTTTTTTTTTATGTAATTATTTTACAAACTCAAATCTGTCCTCTTTGCCTTCATCACTTTTTCATATACTTCTTAACTTAGTTTGTATTATTATTTTTATTAAGTTGTTTAATAAATTAAAAACCTGTTTATTATTATAATAATAATAATAATATATGAATAATATATTTTGAATATACCTTTTTTTTTTGGTAAATATTAAATAGGTGTTATTAATAGCTATGGCTGATAAACATTTAAGAGCACAATTAGTCAAGAGCTAACAGTAACACAGTTTATTGAGAATTCACTCATATAATAGATAAATGAGAGCATAATTAGTCAAAGATGAGGCCAAAGCAGGACATATTTGAATAGTTTCCTCATTAACCTTGGCTTGGAAATGTAGCCTACATTGCGCCATACCATCTTGTGCTACATTAGTTTTAGTGGCAGTCTGTGAAGTGCTGCTCTCCCCTGGTTATGGAGAGGAAAGTAATGCATGGGGACTCATTTCTGCATGTGTCTGTGTCATAACCCAGGCCAGGGTGTCATATTCCTCTCCTCCCTCATCTGGCCCAGCATGGGAGCCCTAATACACACATCTCCGTGCAGCGCCTCTCCAACTAAATGGACGGATTTGCACATTTCCTGAGCCACTCACACCCAATTCCCTCACTCTGTTAATGCCGGTTAATTTTTTACAAATAATGCCTGGGCAAATCAGTCTTTCGAAGTGTTATATCATTTATTGCGAGGACTTCTGCGAACTTCTTTTTGAAAAATTAATGCCTTTAATTTTGGTTGATGGCAACATCAGCACAGCTCCGTAAATTGCAGTTTAATGAGATTTTGCTACAGGGGATAATCTGCTACTGACAGAAAAACATCTTGAAAACATCTGTAGACCTATGATTTCACTCTGACGATTAAACCCCCAACCCCCCGCGTCTCAGAGCACTGAGCAAGAAAAATGGTCAGTTTAAAAAGTTACACTCCGCCATCCGACCTGATGGAAACGACTTGGAGGAAACTTGACGCTCTTTTACCTCTTATTTGTCTGTGTAATGAACGCCTCGCGTTGTTCAAGAGTTAACATCCAGCTATCTTTGCCTTGCTGCGGGAGTCTAGCGGCTAACATAATGAGCAATGCTTTATATGAGTTCTAAATGAGCAATCTGCTCCACTAACCCAAGCCTGTAGATGCGATGTAAGGTTCATTACCCTCAAGTGGACAGCAACCTAATGTATCCTGCCCTTCGACTAATATCATCATGAGTCAGAGCGTGTACAATGATATCCATTCGAGGATTGTTTGTTAGCAGAGGTCAACGTGCACTTGGCCAGATACCCTAGGCATATTGGGAGTCGACTCGTTTGGAAAGCGTTGTTGGTAAGAATCGGTGAAGATCCTGCCAAGAGGTCAGCCTTCTTCACACCTGTCATCCTGCAAGTTAGTACTGCTTTTTTCTTAGACCAATGCTGTTAACACATTTTATTGCAAGGTTTTATATAAAGTTGACATTGAAACAATGACTTTCAAACCAGCACGATCCTGTTGCCTATTAATTAAAACATCAGCTTTTCAATTCCAGTTTCCGTAAACTTGTTGGCTGCGCTGTGACATTTGAGTAAGCACAGTCAAGGAGGAATGTACACCCACGTCCCTCTCCTCTACAGCTCATGCGCTCCCAGGGCTCTGCAATGTAGATTACTTCCTCCAGGGAGTCTGGAGAGAATCCCAATTCCTGCAACTTTTCCAGTGAACAGACAGATTTGGCCCACCTCCAGCAAAAATAGACCATATCATGCAGAGAGTAGGCTATGCCAGAAAGCCCAAAATTATATCTGACACGTTGGGTCACATCAACATGTTTTTAATGTGTCTCACTCTCTGTCTCTCTCATAGAGAGAATGTGAATCTGTTCATTTCAACAAAAAAATGACACAGTCTCCCATTGAGTGAGACCAATTGGAAATTTACAAATGCGCTTTAAATACCCGCTCGCTATTATTCAAGAGATATTCATTTTTTGGGATTCATTCCCTAATTGTTTCGTATGGGATGCGCTCCTTGATGTAAAGCCAGAAACAGCGGGTATAACCGAGAAAATTACAGAGCAACGCATTACAGGAAGCAGAAAAGAAATGCTCTGTGATTTGAGGTTTTTCTTTGAAGACCACTCTGGAAATTCCTTACATTTATGGTTGCATCTTTATCTTTTAGTGAAGGCATTGACTCTGATGACGTCCACCTGCAATCCTTTCGCACCAGTGAAGACAAAGATGCATGACTCTTTAGACATCACTCTGAATGGATATTCACAAAGCAAGAGAAATCAAAAATAGAGCTTTTTACATTTTATTAACCAACTCATCTCTGTTCTCGCTTTCAAAGCTCAACCCATAAAGCTTTGTTCTCCGAACTGACTTGCCACGCCATCAGCAGTGATTGGTGCCACGGCCGATGCCAGGAAGAGAGCATTGACTCTGCAGGGTTCTCCATTTTCAATGGCGTGAATGGACACCTCTTGTCTAGCGATTCCACTGCTGCGCTCTTTCAGATGGAGGCACATGTCACACCCAGACTCATCATGCCAGCCACCAGCAGAGAGGCCAGGGCACGGTGCCCATGACTACTCACAAAAAGCAAAGTTGGGCAACAGGGACCTAAATGCAGTAGGCGTAGTATCATATTTATGATTAGTTTGATAAAGTTGACCCAGAGCAAGAGAACGAGCCACTGATTTTCAGCATATTTGGGGGTTTTCTCATACCGATCGGTTGGTTGTTCTGGTCAACTGAACTAGCAAACACTGAGCCAAACAGGCCATATTTGTGGCAATCTGCTCCCTTCCTCACAATCCAGGGTGTTACGTGATCAGCTCATCAACACCAACAAGCCACTTCCTAATCCTTAAAGCGCACAAGCCGGACGAGGAAACCCAGAACAATATGTTCTCAAGCACAATGGCATGTATCGGAGGCTGTGTGATTATAAGCACCAGGGAGTTTGCCTTCCCTTATTCATCCACAGTCCCGTTTTGAAGAGACCAGATCCAGGGGTGCCAAATTAAGCGGAGTGCTGATCTGTGCTGGCTGCATAGAGTAATGAGCAGGCCCAGAGGATATTTGCAGGGTCACACAAAGGAGTTGGTGTGGAGTGGCAAAGAAAATCGGGCGTACAGCAGGAAGCCGAGCAACTAAATTCTGCAGGCCATCCTCATCTGCTGTCATCAGCCAAACGAGCTCCCCATCCCATCAACAAGAGCTCGGCTAGGGGACGGGTCTCGTAGCCGTTTTCCTAGTATTTACCTTATGCCGTGGACCCGTAGAAGACCCCTTTTGGGTTGTTGTGCATTCAGCGACTCTGAGAAAGGGAACAAGAAGGAAAGCAAATAAGTGAGCCTCGGAGGAAACTGTAACAATTTCAGGCCATTAAGATTTAACAGCTTTACACTGCTTCTCTGTCTGGAATCTTTGAGGCCTGGTCCGGTTTAGATCCTACTAAGCCACGCAAGGCATTTATCACAAGGAATCATTGTAAACCACATTTTCAACACTCTCTCTGGCAAGCCCAACAAAGAGCCATTTTACATCGCCACCATGACTATAAAGCGAGTCCTACTGTTTTCCCAACGTGGGGTATAATGGAATTAATAACGTCGACTGCGCATTTGCCGGGAATTCCCATGAGGCCTTGCAGATTTTTATAACTCCGCAGTGTAATGCTAAGGGTTCGGAGGGGAAGATTTACTGGCTGCGAGAATCTAATGATACCGAACACTGACTTTGCGATTGCTCCAGCCAGCTTGTTTGCATGACAATCTGGATAACAATGGCCCTTTTCAGATTAAGTGTGTGGGGGCTTATTATGATTGCTCTTTGTTCTAGCTCCTTTATACTCTCCAAATGTTGATGTCGTCCGATATCGAACGACTACATTGGAACGCACCTTGCTTCTCCCAATATTTGACATCTGAGTCGTTTGTGCTAAATTTAATTACTTTAATGTTTATTATACAGTCCATAAAGACGTTTAGATGTTCATATTTTCTTTGTGTTGTCGCAAGCAATTACAGGTGCAGCCATCTATTTACTTGATGAATACTCTTTTATTCTCCACTTGCTTGATAAATAAGGAAATAAGTCAACGCTCCACTTTATATTCAGTAATTAAAGTGAAAAATATAGTCACAATGCAAATCCTTAATTGGACTCCAAGAGAGAGATTCAGAATTTCTCTTTAATAATAAGAGATGACTGGGGACAAAAAAAAACAAAAAAAAAAAACAAGCTGAAATGTGATTCTGGAAGTTCAATTAATCAAGAACAGAAAACAACCAATTTAGCAAAGAGCTGTTCATTCAGGGAATCACAGGGCTCAGGTAATGTTCTTTTAATCATCTCTATGTGACATTATACTTTTCATGTCACAACAGCTGAGTGAAGAAAAAACACATTTGCATTTGAGGAAGATAATATCTCTTATGTTGCAAAAACTGGCTGTGTTTAATAGGATGATTTTAAAGCATGACAGCTACATTTCTGCCTCTCTGACAGTGCTGAGGTAGCAATGGTGAACAGGACCATATATACTGTATATGTATATATAAAGCATAGAGCTGAAATTATTGTTCAACAAATTTGAATAGTTTATATTTTTAGATGTGGATTGTGAATCTGAACTGAATTCCACACCATCTGTGAAAGGCCTCAGTCACACCTGCTCTGAATGCTTTCTCACCATGTCCACAGAAGCCTCAGTCAGCTGAAAAAGCATTCTGAGAGATTTAACCCATTCAATAACCAATTAAAGATTGGAATTAGACTTCAAATCTACTGTACGAAATAAAGGGAACATTTTAGCATTTACCGCTCGTTTCAACGTCAGCGTTTAACGTTTCTTCATTCTAGATGGCACAAAACAAGAGGAAGTGTCAGGGAATGCCGAATTCGCTGAACTAGCCGGACTCTAGCTGTGCGCCGACAGTACTGGAGCCAGTGCGAGAGAAGAGCAGCAGGGCTTGCCCTCTGCCTAATGTATCTCTTTCAGAGCGGGACAGGCACAGGCCTCGGCTGTACCCTGCTGGGACTTTCTGAAACCAGAGACTGTTGAAGTGAACGTCTGCACTGTCCAGCCAGTCCACAATGTCTTCCAACCTCTCTGACGCTCCAAATGTGCCCTGTCGCACAGAGATGTTTCGGACAGTCTGGTCAGCCAGGCTTCAGTCCCCCCACCCCCCACCCCCACCCCTCCGTTCTGACTCCTCCAGACCAGGGCACGGACCACCCTGGGCTGGTCAGCAACCCCTGCTTACACCTGCCATAAAACTTAAAAGCTACAGTCCCATCCTAAGGCTTTGAAGTGTTCAAAGCATAGCTCCCTGACCTTTGATGCAACTTTGGCCGCAACACATGTTTGGCGCACCACGTATAAAGCAAACCTCTCTCAGGCCTCGGTCCACGGCCTGTTGGTTTACATGTGTGAGATGCAGGGGCCCATGCATGGCAGCCATGCATACCCATCATGCTGTTCCCACCAGCGAGAGGGGCCCTTGAGCGGGAAAAGAAGAGGGCAGGAAGGACTGGCCCCTACTGACCCCCTCATGTGTTCACCACTCACCCATACAAACCAACCCAACTCCCATCCCCCAGTCACTCTTTACAAACTACATATATCGTGCTTCATACACCAAAAAGCCGTTGGGAAGTGAAAGCAAAATCAATAAAAACCTAATAGTGTGGGCCTCTTACACGACTAAGAGTGTAACAACCAAATTTAGACTGAAGAATCGATTTTCTTGGCTAGAAGAGTTGTTTTGTTTGGCAAAACACATGTAGTGTTTGTGCAAATCATTGATTCAAGATAAACCTTCTACGATTTGTGTCACTACAAACAGAAGGGTCTGTAATTCCCTTACGTTTTCATTGCCATCTCTGCTGGATCAAACAGTAAAGCATTATTTGCAAGCCTGACTTGTCTAGGTTATATGAGGCATTATACATCTGCATAAATACTGGGGCTCATAATCGCATAAGGCCCGATTATACTACCTTGCTCTGTAAATGTCAAACATAGCACTTTGATATACTGTCCACCTCAGGGTGCATACTTTTACAGCCGGAGTGACAGTGTCATAATGACAAAATGCCAACATGACCTGGGCTATAAATGCATGGAATTGTATAACACCATTCAGATTTTTTAAGCTCGCATGCGCTTGGAGCTGTAAAGGCCTGTGGTAGGTGTTCTCGCATATAACACTTACAATATTTTGGCCACTGAATAAAACTGTGTAATTTAAATAGGTTCAAATGTGTGGTGTTAATATTTTTTTTTTCTCCATTTGGCGTTAACACATTTTTAAATATAAAATAGAATATACAAAATAATTCAAATTACAACACGCTAAATATTTCAAATCAGCAATTCATCCACTATATGAGATATCATCCATGAAGCTTTGCACACACACGTATGATCATCTAAGATTATTGCTCTTTTGCTTACATGCCCAACTTCGCTTCTAGTTTCGTAATCCGTTACTGGAAAATCTCACTTTTGTGTTTATCCATGAGTTTCAGGAGTAGCATGTGCATCTCAGGGCAACTGAATGTCTCGGACAAATGCTGACTTGGCTGAGACAGCAGCTCCAAATGCTGTGAGCTTTCCTGAACTACGATCTTTGGAATGCACAGTCAACAAAGATCGCAAGATACATTCGGTTTTGTGCATGCCTCCATTCTAGTGCATCACTGCGGCAGTCAAATGGTCACGGCGTTCACACGTAAACCCAATGGAATGGTTGTGCAACCTATAACGATAATCCTCATCTCCAGCAAATTTATAAAGATTACATTACAAACACCTTTTGAATTTGTGTGATGAAAAGTTGGCAGCACAATCTCACTCTTTTCCATTCTAGATGGTGTGTTGTTTTGAATAAGTTGCCTTCTGGGAATTAGACTGGGCTTGAGCAACACCCTGCAATGAGCATTACTATAGAATAACAGTACTATAACAGTATGGGCGCGAGTCAGTTCAGTATGGCTGTCAACACCTATGTGTCTGCTGACATGACAAGCCCTTTAAACTGTGACGGGCATAAATCAAGAGGCCATTCTGAAACAACAGGGTCGTATTCTTCCCCTGTCGTGCGTGGACCTCCAGTCCCTGCATGGGGCACCATTCCAGGCCTGGCTGGAGCGGGTCGCGCCTGAGGAGTGCCATACGGAACCAGGCACCACACGTCTTCTCCATCAGTGTAAATTCTAAAACCTGCACAACAACGTTCAACAAGTCATCACAGCTTTAGTATACCTGTCACTGCTGTTCAGGGAGTGCAGGATTGTTGCTATTCATTGTGCCCACAAGTCTCGATCACCCACCCGCTCCTACGCCCACTGCTGCCATGAAGGCACTCTGTAGTAGACTGACTGCTTGCTTTTTTTTTTTGATGATGACATTATTATGATTTTATTTCAGAAGAGAAAATTAGATGACGGTTTTAAAAGTCCATTTAAAAGTAAAGTTTAAAAAAATGTATAGGTTTGCTGAGTGGTTGCAAATCTTCATTATAGCTTATTTTGAAAAGTGAATCTCAAACACACGTTTGCTTAGCTATCTAAATGGAGACGTTACAGTAGACTTGTGTTGTTTCAATATACAGGTAATAGTAAATGATATAAACTAATCCTAACCCTACCCCACAAAGAAAATGTTCTGCATTTTTACAGTTTTAAGAAAACTCTGTTTATATAAGTTTTATAAATGAGGACATCTCAAAGTGAGGTTTTCTGGAGATTTTGTAAGGTTTAGCTCACTTTTGGGCACAAATTTGCCCCCATAATAGGACTAAATAAACAAATAAATAAATATATAGACACACATAAATGTCCTGAGTAATTAATTAAAAATATCTTATTGTTGTCATTCTCATTGCATGTTGTGGTTTACTTTAAATAAGGCACTGCGTCATTATTAACTCATATTTTATGTTGGCAACATTTTTTTGCTTTGTAAAACTTTGCTCCACGTTCGGTATCTGGCCAGTATTTCATGTTGAATGCAGCTGAGGATTTTACTCTGTGCTTTTATCTCCCCGTGAAACTGTGTCAGGCAGTTAAATTGAGCATTAAAAATACTTTGTGTTTGTTTGTTGGTGTTTGTTTGTACCCACCCGCATTACCAAGGCTTCTTGTACCTCATCAAGCATTAACGCAAAGTTCCGAGCAAATGGAAACGCGGGGATCCCAGATAAATTAATATAATACATTATAACAAATTAACAGACAATTACATCATAAACACGGGAATTATATGCGTCTGTATCAGCATTAAGCATTTTTGTGTAATAATTGAAATTTATTTCTTCGTTAAAATGTAGGCTTAATGAAAAGTCATTATTAATAAATGGGCTGCAATCGCTGTAAATAATAATAATAATAATATATATATATAGGATGGAGCCAACATACTTTTTTTGATTTCTAAGCAGATTTTGAAGGCTCCATCTAACCTGACATATGCATTATTACCAATAACTCACTGACTATTCATGCAAATCATGTTGACTTGGACCAGAGATTACACGGCCTGCTCTTTTGTGTGTACATCCGTCCTCTAACTCGAGGCTCTCCGTCACTCGGTTCTCCTGGATGGCTGTTTTACTAAGACATTGTGAACTCCACTGACAGACTCTTCACTGGAGGAGGTGAAGGCTGAACATCCCTCTCTGTTCTTGTGCACTGAGCTGGCTGCGGTCAGTCTATCTCGGTACAATGGTGGGCCGGGCAGCTGTTGTGGTCCGACAAAAGGTTCAGTGCTGTTTACTTAGCAACGAATTAAAGACGCATGTGTTACAAACCTGCACATGCAGGACAAAACGCCTTGGAGAAAAATCTGCCATGCGAGATGCGTTTTCTTCATTATATGCCATCCGCAATTCAAATTAACTAAATAAAATAAGATTTGCTAGGCCATGTTAACTATTTGGTAAGAATTGCCTGTTTCGTGCTATTTTCGTTTACATTTAAATGATACTGATCTGTTAAAAAAAAAAAAAAAAAAGTGTATTCAGTGTGTGTTACCCTAAAATGTTTTCAGTTTAAATCTGTATACAGTTGCACTTAGTCTTCCTCTTTCTCTCTCTCTCTCTCTCTCTCTCCATTGAGGGTCTATGACTGCTTTGGCTGTTCTTTGGAGAATGTCCTGGAAACGGGGCTCAGGCGCCTTTCCAATTCTTGCCAAGTACTTAAAAGTCAACATCGTCTATCTTTGATTCACAGACGCATCCACGCTCCCAAGAGCTCACCCTTTGATCTCTTTCATTTTTTCTCTCCCTCCTGTTTCTACACCAGATCTGTTATGCGCTAAAATTCTTTGGTTTTCCATAGAAACATCTCCTTTCCCTGGGAATATTGATGTTTTCTTCGTCGCGGGGGTTATGATATGGTGAATCAGAATCTCAAAGCCACGGACAATGGCAGTATTCATGGTCGCTTTTTTGTCTTTGTCTGGTTTTGTCTTGTTGTTCAAACCCCTCGTTTCTCAAATGAATACAAATATTGTTTATTCTGTTGATGTCCACGTTCTAGTCACTTCAGCTGCTTTTCAACGCTTCGGCTCTTTGTTGGAGCAGCAGGTTCTGTACACTGGAGAGAATATAGACTTGAAGGAGGCCTCTTTCTTTCTTTCTTTCTTTGGAAAACTATACATAAGCATGTCATAAAAATCGTTCATTTTCCATAGAAGGCTAAATGTTTAATCTATATCACCAATGTGTTGCGGAATCATATTGTGACATGTGCTAGCGGAACGCTTAATTTCCCTCAGTAAGCCATGGCAAATTCATATGCTCTATGAATTAAAAAGAGCCCTTTCCCGGCTTCTTTCTTTCCAGCATTGACATATCTGCTCCAGCACACTTTCACTCCCCATTGTCATCGTGTCACCCCAACAATGTTCATCTCCTGGACACCAATTTTAGAGCTCTTTGATCTACGAAGTGAAAAGAACAAAGTTGTGGAGAGAAGGGGCTTTTGTGTTCCGGCTTTTAGATGCCCTTAATATTACTGGACAATGTGGAAAACCAGATAATTGATGATTGATGTCATACAGTTTAAGAATTTTTCAGCGGAGTTTCAAATTATGCACATCTAAGATTAACCACTTGATGAAGACAGATACATTAGTAAAATGATAGCCTACAAAGTCGTTGTAAAAGTAATTTTAAAGTCAAAATGAACTTTTATTATGGCTAATTTGATTCCGAAATTCAGAGCTTCATCTGGTCCCGGTTGGCCAGCGTGTTTAATATGGACCATACATTAATTTCGAGATGCGGCTTTTATGTGTCTAGTGTCAACTTTCATGGCTCTCTGTTTGAATTACATGAGCAATCAAGTAACCTCCCTCCCTCCACCACCACCACCCTTTTTCTCTTTCTATCTCTCGGGCGCGCCTCTCACAGTCTTATACTATCTTTTAAACATGCATTCTTAAATGTAGAATCGCTCTAAAAATAAATAAATATATATGAAATATATATATAGGCTATATAAAAAATACATAAAACAGTAATAATAATAATTATTGTTTATTTTAAACGTTTAAAACGTCAGAGGACAACATTTACATGGTTGTAATTTAACTGCTGACCAAATCTAAAAAAAAAAAAAAAAAAAAAAAGTTTTATATCACGAATTCAGGTCTTATTAAAGTTTAAATTTAATCGAACATAACTTGACTTGTTGCATAACCTATTTCCAAAAAGCAACACAGAGTCCAATCGTATACTATTAAACTATCTGGAAATAGCCCAAAACAAATAGCTGTTATGCCCCCTGTTGTTCACGGGAAATTAAGATTTTCTTAAGTTAGCCAAAAGGGAGATAACGTTGACTTGACAGTATTATGATCCACAGCTGTCATGCGTTATCGGTGCTCTTCAAAAACGGTGACAAATAATGAAAATACTGGGCTTCGGGTTACATAAATACGCGTGAATATTTTATTGATCTGTTGTTTCAGAACTCACCTTATTCTGCTTTACTTTCATTTTAGCGTGTTGGGGAACATAATCTGCAGTCCACTCCCATTTAAAGGGGACATCTCACCAAATACGTACTTTTCCCCCTTATCTAAAAAAAATGTTAGTAATGCATGATAAAATTACCATATATCGTTTGACATATTGGAATAGGTTTAGCAATGTTTATTCTTGTTTATTTCTTCTTAGCGCGTATATCTTCTATAATTTATGATGATCATAGTCCCATTTTCTAAAACGCATACTATCAAATATGATTCAGACGCCTGTTATATATATATGCATCTTAACCACATGTATCAAATAACCCTTCCGCCTCTTCACAAAAAAGTCCTCGTCGATGAGCACACACTGTCTTAATATTGATTGAAAACAGAGACCAGACACAAAAACGTTTACAAACATCTAGAAGCCATTCACATCCACGGGATTCATTCTCAGTGCGAACATCCATCTGATGAAAAGGAGGTGTCAGGCCTGCGCACGTCCTTTATAAAGACCGATTGTCATTTAGACAAACACTGGAGCACAACATAAAGGCAAAGGTCAAGTCCTTTTCCAGTTCAAGTGTGTGCGGATTCACACACAGGTCGACGGGGCACCACTTTATTATCTCTCATAGTGTACGTTTGAAGCCTGTCGCAAAAAAAAAGAGGGAAGTGAAAGTAAAATCTAGACTTAATAATCAAGTGCATCTATCTATCTATCTATCTGCCTGTCTTACCTCTAACAAGATACTTGTGTATGGCAATGACCAAGCAACTGTACTTTGCATCCCGTAGAAAAATGAGCCTATGGCATTGTTAGTTTGGGAAATCATAATGTTAATCATGATATCATTTGCAAGCCATAAATCGCTCGGTGCATCTATCTATCTATCTAAAATATATATGCATGAACTGCAGTAAAATATACTGTAGTAAAATATGAATCAAATATGCACGTCATTGGCAGTATCTGTTTTTGATTGTTGCGTTCTTGCCTTTCGCTCCGCAAGTTCAATTATAACTGTGAGGAGACAGACGGATTAAAGAAACAAGTAACACTAATTGCGCGGCAGGTATAACGAGGAGGTCCAATCTAGCTTCCCCTCTCTCTATTGAGTTTGTGTCGTCTTAATGAATGACAGGTAGAGCTACTTCCTGCTTTCACACGTGCAAAAATAGGCCTCTCTCTGCTTGCAGCCATGGACCCTTACTGGGCTCGGGAAACAATTGATTTTAAGCATATAGTTAATTATGTTCAAAAGGAAATCATCTTGGTCCGTCATAAGAACGCTTATATTAATCTCTGGTTTCCCTTGTGTCTCATGCCAGCAAATACATGCATTTTCTGTGGTCAGCCAGCCATGTTTGTGATGTTTTTTTGTTTTTTTTTTAGGAAAATAATAAAATAAAAATAAATAAATAAATAAAATAGTTCTTACCTTGACTCAGATCATTTTCATGTCAAAAAGGTCTTTCTTTGGTACAGCCAGCGACTGAAACTACACATTTTAACTAGCTGTTAACACTGAATCTGTGCAAATAATGGGGAAAATCTCAGACTATTCCTCAGTCCTCGTCTGTGGAGTTTCCTCAGCCACACAAAAGAGTATTATGAAAAATAGCCCAAGTCCAAAGAATGTCACAGTGGTCGACTTATTATTTAAATCTTTCATTATATGAGGAGAAAAAAAAAATCTTATAGAAACTTTCCTTTTGATGAATTAACTCTTGCACAACGGGAAAAAGTCTCGCTAGACATAATTCTGCCCTTTTTATGATGATTTGGGACTTAAAAAAAGAAAGATCATCAGCTTTTGTGGCAGGATCAAGACGTTTAGATGCAGCATGTGGTAGCGGAAATGTTTTTGAAATGTCGGCGACAATTAAAACTAGATTTAAGTAAAGAAAAAAAAAGTTTTATTTGAGAACAACTCTGTTTATGAATTTAATTTAATAATAATAATAATTAAAAATAATTAAAATCTTGACCTTTCTTTATTTTAGTGTATTTGTATATTACCCATTTGTAAACATGAATTCTTTGTCTTGGTGCTGTCATTAAAAAAAAAAGAACAAAAGAAGTTGTCATATTGATAAAATATTACGATGAGTTGTACATCAGAAAAGGTCGCTACTGACACTCATCAGGAATCACCTTTAGATTTCAAGACAGACTTGAAAACGTGTCATTTGTCAAGAACAGGGAGTGCATATATCGAGATAACTTGTCTTGTGTGTGTCTAATTGGAAAAGTCGATGTTGGAAGCCTAGCCACGCGTCTGTAGCTCTAAGAAAGAAAGAAGGAGAGAAAGAATGCCGGAGCGGAAATGAACTGCAGTTGAATGACACTTTACTTGCCGGTGATTAATATTGATCCACACCCCCTTCAAGCGTCGTGCTTTAACAACACGCAGGTGGCTGTTGACATTTCCCTCGGAGCCTCACCTCCAAAAATCCACACACACATATAAATATCCTTTAATATACTAAATAAATAAACATCTAAATAAATAAATAAAACAGCGCGCAAACTATTAGTATACCAATAGTAATAACTAATATCCTTAATAACAATAATATTAGGACAATAAAAGTATAACTTATATTGAGAAATATATATATCTCTTAATGATGGGGGGAAAAAACCCCACAAAATGTTCAAATATCTGAAAATTAAGAACTTCTAAGAAGCAGAGAAAATAGCTTCGTTTTATTTTACACCAAATAAATCAATGAATTTCAGGTCATGTAGCTCTTTGTTCCTCTCAGGCTGTGGGTCATTGGTTTCGGCATGGTGTGTTGTTACCTTCAGCAGGTCATATAGTCACTGACAGCACAGATATAATGCTGTTTAATAGACCGTGATGATGCAAAAGACATTAAACTTAACAAAGATGTGTCAGAAATTCCCATAATACTCCATACGTTCATTAGAGTGATCTCGGAGTGCTGTGGAACATTTCATTAATTTGTAATTTATGAATGTTTGACAAATATTACAGGGTATGTAAATATGAGAGGCGTAATGTCTTTTCTGCGGGAGATGAAGAAATGACCCAAAGTCTGTGTTGCTGCTAGAGTGATCACACGAATTATTCCCCCTGCTCAAACTGTGCTTTCACCATGCACAGCACATTTCCGAGACATCGTGTGAAATAGTGCACATAAACCAATGACTTAAAACGTCACATTGGCAATGCACATTTGCATGTCTGAAACGCGTTACTATGATGCATGATATCTGATGCCTCATCTGTTTGCGCCTCTGTTTTTGAAAACTCGCAACATAGTATTAGACATTCTTTTCTATTCTATTCTATTCTATTCTATTCTATTCTATTTTATATAATGTTCTTTTTTCACCTCAGGTCTCATTCCAGTCAGTTGGCTCCTGCCCTATGCACTACTTTACCTTAAATGTAAATTGATCTGTTCCATGGCGGGTGTCAGTGTTTCTATGCGAAGGCTCTTCCTCGCACAGCAGAGTTCTGAAACATGCCTCGTTCAGGTGACCAGGGGTCAATCTCCACTGTTACTCTCAGACGTCTGAAACCTGACACCTGCGGAAAGTTGCACAATCCAAAACCATTTTACAACCTGTTGCTGAGGCTGCTTAAAGGGAAGGCAGTGACTAATAATAATATTAATATTAATAAATTCTATAAAATAGAATTGGATTGTTTCTGAATGAGAGGTTCATGTCCGGTTGATGCAGATGTTAAAACGGAAGCCTGCATGTCTTTTAGAAGTCCACCTCCCTAACATTACTAACTATCCTCTTGAGGGGACACCATTTACGCCGACAGTTCAAATGAGTTAAAACCACGAAACCGAGTATTTCCAAGCCAATGCTGTCACACAGGCTAAAAGTAAGCGTGATTTGGTTTTATGACAAGGATGAATAAACATTTGCACTTCGAAGTCCCCATCTTACGGATATTTGGGGACCACACTTTCTTAAACACTTTAATAGCCGAAAAACGTTCTCGCCTCCCTTTCCCTTTCCCCTTCTCTACAAAACCGCCTCATATGTTGCTCATAATATGAAATATGAAGCGCGAGATGATAGATTATATTTCAGAAATACTTAATCGCTGAAGGGCACATTCTGCAATTCATTATCATTTGCCCATGGTGATGATGTATGGCCCACTTAAACAAATCTGATACTCCCATAAAAACGATTTCATTATTTTTACTTTTCATTATCATCATTACCCTATTGTATCGCACGCTTAATGCTGGAGCAGTTGCATTGATTGATGCCTCTTGTATCATCGTATTAGGAGCCTACATGGCCTATTGCCAGCACAGTTTTGACCATTCAGTTGAGGCATCTGGAGATTAAGGTGGACCATCCATAGGGGAGCACTGAAAATATGGAAATTCAGTTAATTTGGTTACTTTTGTTTGCACTTCGGTGTCAGTTTGTGCGATGATAGACCCCTCTGAATGCTGTACATTGAATTAAACTGTAATATATGTGAGTCCTTAAAGGAAACCCAACTGAGTTAACGATGTTTTCGATATAGAGGCATTTCCCTTTGGAATATCAATAAATAAATATTCGCTTTTTGATTAGCATAAAGCCAATATTTTCAGCTAAAACCAGGAAATCAACTAAAACATGAGGGGCCGGTTTCCCGAACAGGGTTTAAGACTAGTCCTAGATTAAAATAAATGTTAAGAGCTGTCTAAACTGGAAAAGGCTATCTTAAAATACATCATTGCCATTGTTTGGTCTTAAAATGCTCACAGATAATGCATTTTTGTAAGACATGTTTCTAAAAAATTCTTAAATTAGCAAAGGTCTAGTCCTGGCTTAATCTAATTCCTATCCGGGAAACCGGCCCAATGTGAACCAAACCACCGTGTTCTTTCTTTGTTTATTTTTTTTTTTTTGTTTTTAGTCACGTGAAAAGGTGAATATGCCAATACTGGCCAGAAAATAATTGCAGGTAGCCTAAAACATGGCAGCTTACCTACTATGAATGTCTTGCACATATGCATTTGTTTTGCATCTCATCTTGACTTGCACCTAATATATTTTGGGGGAAAAGTGTAACGTTTCTCTCTTATCAGCAGTCAAGCATTTTGCTAATTATCACCTTTTCAGTGGCTTTAATGTTTGGAATGTGTGCAATGTTCTCTTGGATCCCTCTATTAAATGCTTTGCCGTTAAATAAAACAGCAATGACACGAGCTTTCACCGACTAATGCATGAAATCTGTTTTTTTTTTGGTTGAAGCGCAGGATGCTCCCCACATAGCGCGCTGCTTTGCGTGCCATCTATCCTGTTCATGCGGCCCTTATAGACTCTAATGTTTTAATAGCAAATAGAAAGTCCTTGTTGCAGACTATACGAACAAATTAGAGAGAGAGATCAGAGATCAAAGGAAGCGAAATAAGCACGGGTCGCTCGGCTCATTCAAGCAGCTGCTTTGAGATTCAAGGCCAACAAGCGTATCTTACATTGAAAGAAGGTTCCCATTCAGAGTGCAGGTGCGAAGTAGTGCGGTACATTCTGCTACATTATCTGAAGGTTGTTAGAGATCAGTGTTCACTCTGCTCACTATAGAGGCTGATTCTCACTGGAGGAAAAAAAAAACTCCTTCATCCATGAAAGTACAATAACTCAGCGCCACCGAATAGAAGGCTGTGGTAATCTGACTATTTAGGAGCGTGTTCAATCAGGCTACCCAATTTATTAGTAATTTCTCGCTATTTCTTTTCATTTAGTCTATGCCAGTAACATTTCTCTTCTCCATTCCACATACGTAATGGTGCAGGAAGTGATGTCATGATGTGTTAAGTTCAAGTTTGTTTCAAGTGAGACACAATCGAAACAATATGGGATCTTTAAGTCCCGTAGCTGCCTTTTTTTACAGGTGCTGAAACTTTATGTTTGATGTTTCTTTTAAAGGAAACTTCTGTTGCTACGATTTTAACGTTTAAACCTGGGTATATTTACCAAAGCAAAGCAGAGCTCCAATTAGAGAAGGACATATTTTTCTTAGCAACGTTTATGTTATAATTAGCATATATGCATGTAGTTAGTATGTAGTTACATTTAATATTATACTGTAATTAATTACGTTTGCATTAAAAAAAATGCTATCATATACACTTCATTGCAGCTAAATAAATATATAAATTGTGGACTGGGACGTCCTAATTTACACTGCATCAACACGTCATTTAAAGCAACCGATATTTTTTTCATAATTCATATGCTTGTCGAATAACTCAAAACTTAAAATTATTAGCCCATGTTCAATATAACACACATGATGAACAATGTACTTGTCTTGGATTTTCTTCGTTTCGAGCTGTTTTAAACCAAAACCAAATCCTTTCGACCCTTACATGAGAAATCAAAACTGTGAAAGCCGAGTCTTATTAAATATGCATTATTTATTTATTTAACGCTAGTAGGTATTATGAAGGTACTCATCTGTTTAACTATTTAAACTGCAAAACCAGCTCCAGTTAGTGTAGATATGAGTTGGAGGTTATATGGGGGCAGAAAGGTCTAAAAGTAGCCTATTCTATTTAAACTCGCTTTGTGTTATTGGCTAATTTATATATTTATTTATTTGTCATTGCACCTGTCCTGTCATTTTGCATGCGAATTCCAGTCAGCCCTTGTCATGTAATTATGACATTAAATAGAGCGTTGAATGGTGTGGAGAGAACCGCTAATCCCCTATTAAAAGAGCTTTGTTAAATAATGCAGGACAGTTTCCGGAAGTGTGATTATCGCCTCAGTTATTTCACAAAGAAATTATATTTCACACTCAAATGAGCCCTGGCTTGCATTTAACAAAGAAGATTTTTTTTCCTCCTTCTTCCTTTACAGAGGCAGGCTGTTGCTTGATGTAATCAGAATGTGAATTCATAGTTAGGCCAAGTCCACCATATTGTGACAAGTGAATAAACTATAGTTTAACTTTTCTAATAAGTTATTTTTAGAAGTTAAATGAAATACTCACTTCTAGTGCTTCGTTTGTATTTTAAATATGTATTAGCCTATTATTATTATTGTTATTATTATTATTATTAAGACAGCTCTTATAATTGTGATGTTTCTTTGTTTGCACTATAACTAGCTACTTTAAGGAGATAATTGAGGCTGTTTTTGGAAATGATTAATTCCTCATGTGTAATCGTGTTTTCCAAAACAGTTCAACGCTGCTGAATACAAAAGTTTATAGACTGGCTGGCTAACCGGAAAGAGAACAAGGAAAGCGGATTCGATACTATTCAAAAAAGAGAAACTATTGAAAAAGAAACGTATATTGTTCTGTCCCCTTTAATTGCAACTTTGACTCACGGACGAGCGTGCGCGCTCTCAGGCTCACCAGGAGTCCGAGAGAGGCAGCTTGTAGATAGTTTATATTACTTGGAAGTACTTGATTCTGGTCAAATTCGTCTCTTCTTGTTGTGTTGAATGGAATGAAAAACTTGAAACACGTTTGAAAAGATTGCGCGATCAAAATGGTGACACAGAGAGGCCTTTCCATGTCATCAGCGTCGTTCAGACGACATGCAAGAATTCCCCTGATAATAATAATAATAATAAAAAAAAACACTTCAAAGGATCCTTGCTTCAATTGAGACCAAACTATCCTTTTCTCCTCTGATACACCAGCTCTGACTACGCCGCTGTTTCCCGCTGTATTTATTTCAATCAAATCAATCGAATCAATCGAATAAACAAAAGGATAAATGTCCGTTTAAATGAAGTTAAAGCGTATTTTGTAGTTTCTTTTCTTCGGAGGAAATATTACATTCTTTCTGACAAAACGGAATCTATACAGCCCCGAAGCCCATACTATTTAAATTTGACTCGGCTTTTGCTATAGAAATCTTAACTCACCATGAAGATTCACCGTCGTGAAAAAAAAAGTCTCTTTGTATAAAAGCCTCTTTGAAGTCTGTGTGAAAATATGCAACTCTTTCATCAATTGCTGCCCATGTAATTGGAGTGTAAAGCTGGAGTATATTTGTGTGTATAAGCGATACAAAAGGATATAAAACAAGTTATCGCTATAAGAGAATGAAAATAATTTGAAGTTGGCTGGTGTTTACTAGGTTTGAGTCATTTTAGGATCGTGCATGTTCTGGTCATGTATGTGTTTTCTATTAGATGATGCTTAAATTAAATATAACGTAAAAATCTATTTTACTACTAATGTGTAACGTAGGAGCTCTTTCAGCTTTGCATTATACACAGTTTATTCAAAATACTGACAACTTACAAGGCATTTCGGTACACATTTTAAGGTCTCTTCTGATAATTAATATTTTTTTCATAAAAATGGATTGCTGACAAGTTTTACAAAATCACAAAATAACCACATTGATTAATGACTAATCATAAATGAACCGTCATATCAAATACAATAACACTGTTTCCATCAAATTGGCTTGGCTGGTGAAAGCACAAAAAGAGGAAAGAGTCTACGTCTTTATGAAATTCAAATCATCCCAAATATTAATTTTGTACAAAGTATAGTAGCAAACATTTAAAAATAGCTGAAAGACAAAACCTTACAAAATTACTGTTCACACATAGACATTAAAACGTCATCATTTACAGCTGTACAAGTTTAATAATTAAGCACTTTGGTTCAATAATACAAAAAGAAATTCTTTACCGATTAAAAAATAAATTAAAAAGATATTGAAATCAAAGCGGAATTTACAAAATAATACAGGGACATGCGTACGGTCGGTACACTATTTAGAAACATAGACACTCGGGACGTGTTTTTTTTTTTTATCGATTGGTGGTTAGGCAGTGACATTAGCTGTCAAAGGGCCAGTGCATCCTTCAGTAAGGCAGTAAAAGTGAACAAGCCTACTCTTTGAACCGAGTTCCACAGGCGTCAGCCTGCGACGATGCAGTCCAAGGCGGACTGTCCAAATAAGATAAGATGTCAAAGTCTTTTTAGTCACTTTGCCAAAAGAATATTACATTTTACTAGAAGGCGTCCCTCCGTTCAGGATTGCCGTACGTTGGCCCCTCTGTGTGGCCCGGTGTGGACGAACCGCTGGGTGGGGTCTGAGGGCCACTGGCACCGGAGCTGTGACACACGTACCATTCGCTTAAATTGGCCGGCTGGGACGATGATGAGAGAGGCTCGGAGAGCGCAGAGGGAGCTGGCTCCCGTCCCAAGTCCGATGAAGGAGAAACAAGAGATGGAGTCGATGATTCGTAACCCGAACTCGGAGGTGGAGACTTGCAGTGCACCTTCATGTGTTTTCTCAAAGAGCTGGGATGCGTGTACGATTTGTCACAACCTCTGACTTTGCAGTTGTACGGCTTATCACTAGTGTGTACGTGGGAATGCTTTTTCCGGTCACTGCTGTTGGCGAACCGTCTGTCACAGCCGTCAAACTCGCATTTGAAAGGCTTTTCACCTAAAACAACAAAACAATTGTGATAATGATAAATACAGGTAAAGCACATACGCAAATGTCCTAACGCATGTCAGACTGTACAGGGTAAATCAGGTCACATGAGCCCCATGATATCGTGATTATCTTTTTACTGCTCTGTCTGCTCTCATGGCAGGCCCCTTGTGACAGGGACTCTCAGACAGCAATGATTTCTATTCACAATTACAGATTATTGGGCATCCGTTCTTTAAAGCGCGTGCTCTCCTAGTAGTTTCATTTACCTTGTAGAGCAGAAAGATCTCATAAAATACATCTGATCCACCGTCTAAACTGCTATTAGGCCTGTCCCTCTGTAACCATAATAGCTCCTGGAGAAGGCAGCCAGGCAATAGAAATGTTTGAATTAATTACATTTAATCACATCACGCGTATTTCCGAAGGACATAAGCTCCAGGAGTTTATAAGACTACGTAATTGCTGCTGTCTAATTACAGTTGCTTGCTGAATATCAATTTGACCTTCAGCTGTTGGCCCGAGAAAGCCAATCAAGAATATTAGTGTACTACAAGAAAGCAGCAAGGAAGAGACCCCTGGGAAACCATATCCATAACCAAAGATTCAAATACCGCCCAAGCAAGAAAATAACGCGGCTGCCCTCGGGAATGTAGCACAGAAATAATACATAACGTTGGTTACACATCAAATCTGAAAGAAAACGTTGTCTTAGATTTGGTTTCTAGCGAAACGTTACACGTAGCAGAGTTACGTATTAAGCAAAAAGAAAAATAACAATCTCTCTGGCGAGCATCGACTTTCTCTACTAAACCTGAAAACCAAAAAAATAAAAATAAATAAATAAAAATAAAATAAAAAATATCTCGTGGCTCGTAGCTCTGAATAACCCACGTTTAATAAAAAATAATAATAATTATACAAACCTAATGCATTTTAATAATACGTTGCATTTAGTACCATATAAACTTTACCCTGTGAAGTCACGTTGCATTTAGTCTTTCAGAACTTTGATATCGACTTGTTGCATGCGGTCAATCTGCAAGTTTTAGAAACAGTCTATGCGTAGGTTCTTACAGTTCAGAAATACACGGAAATAACTACACCATGTTCCTCGGTGCAATTAATGACAGTAGTTTTGGACGGTTTCTTTCTAAAGCCAGCTTTAAGGAGGGAAAGGCTACTCACCAAGTGCAGGCTAACTGGAACACACACACACACACACACACACACACACTCACACAAAAGCTGCAGTGTAAGCAAAACAAAACACTAGCCTACCTAAAATGCTACCATGCCCCTTTAGATCGTTCTGAAGGGATAACTGAGCACTTGAACAAATGTGCTGTTTTTTTTAACGAGTGTTTGTGGTTTCCAAAATGTAGCAAAGAAGTAGCGTATATAGCAGTTTGCAATGTGACCATAAATACTTGTGTACAACTTAGAGTAATTCTAATATAAACAGTTGATGTCCATAAACGATTTATTGTGGAAAAGAAATATTTGAGCTTTTTTTAACGTAAGGCAGCACCCCACCGCTTCATCTTTTATTTACCATTATCATATTATTATTTTCGTCAGTCGGCTAAACTGGACTCAGTAGGCCCCAAACATATGGATGTGTTGCAAAGCTGTAAGCAATCTGATGGAGTAAGGAATACATTATTTTTTACAACACACATGATTAAAAAAAGCAAGTAAATCAGAAACAGTAACACTCCACAGTGCTCCACCTTTATATCCCCCCCCTTCTTTTTTTTAAACGACTTATTGTTCAAATAATATTCTGTTAGCGTAAACGAAATACAAGTAGCCTATATCAAAACTCATCAAATAACTCTTGACAACAATGATAAGGGTGACAGTGTTCTGAGGAAATCCTTATGAGCAACTGCATGTATTATAATTTCTATTAGATAAAAGTCAACCTTCTTAAAAGCGGATTTTTTGCCAAACCGTGCCTCAGTTTAGCCTGCAAGCTAGCTCACGTCATTAATAAACCAGTTGCTGTGCATCGATTCGTTTACACTTCAGCTTCATTGCAGTATGTCTATAGTGACGGAGGAGGTTTGCGAGCCGTTAGCATTGAACTAAATCGTCCTAAGGGACGGGAAATTAAGTCACTGACCTGTGTGCGTCCTCTTGTGTATTTTCAAGTTTTCCGATCTGGCAAATACTTTTCCACAGCCGGGGAACGGACAAGGAAACGGTTTCTCTCCGGTGTGCACTCTGATGTGATTCACAAGTTTGTACTTTGCTTTAAACGGCTTTCCCTCTCGCGGGCACTCTTCCCAAAAACAGATATGGTTCGCTTGCTCCGGTCCTCCGACGTGCTCCACAGTCACATGTGTCACTAGTTCGTGCATGGTGCTGTAAGTTTTGGAGCAAAGTTTTTTCGCCGAGTGCTCTGGCTCCAGCCACTTGCAGATGAGCTCTTGCTTGATCGGCTGCCTCATGTATCGGAAAAAAGCGCCGGCTCCGTGGTGGTGGTGATGTGCGCTGAGATTCATGTTCAGATTGAGCCCGCCGTATCCGTGCAGAGGAGAAGCAGCAAACGGGTCTGCCCTGGAGCTCGCTACTTGACTCAAATGATCAGACCGAACGTACATTTCGGCAGGTATTCCTAACCTTATTTGTCCGTTTAAGGCTTGGCCACCTGGTGCTCCGGTAGATGGCTGATCGTGATGAAGTCCAGGGAAGAGCGTATGGTTCCCAGGGTCGGGGTGATGACCATAGTGTCCCGGATAGCTACCTGTTGTTGAGACAAACATTCCGTGGTGAGAGGCTGAACCAGAAGTCTGATCGGTCAGCACGGGCATGGCTTGAGCTGTCAAATCTCGGCGAATGAGGAAGTCCCTACCTGCGGATAGCGCCTGGGCCGTGTGAGACATAGAGTACGGGACCGTTGCCGCCTGCACCGGGCCAAAAGCTCCCGTTTGACTGGAGACCACTTCACTGTGGCCTGCAATATGATGATTGTGGTGGTGATGGTGGTGGGGATAATGATGGGTTGGGCTGATTTTGAGGGCCGCGGAGTGCCCCATGTGTTCTGGCCCGAATGGACTCGGCCCCAGGCGGGGTTCCGCAGTCATCTCCCCAGGGTGCGAGTGAGCCATTGAGTGTGGATGGCTGCTGAACCCCGGGAAGCCTGTCACGCTCTGAGGGGTATGGTGGTGATGATGGTGATGGTGGTGAGCCCCTGCCAAGTCAACTAATCTCAGCGTCGTGTTCCGTTTGGAAAACGCGGGGTCCATCACAGGGCTTCCCAAAGCATCCACGCTCATTACTCCTAATTTTAGAATAACTTGACAGCAGGCAAAATAATAATAATGATGATGACAAATATATTTTAATCGCTTTGAAGAATACAGAAGAAAAAAAAAATTAAACTTCCCCTAAAGTTTAGTTGCTATCTCAGTGCCTACGTGGAATCCCATTCGGTTGAGAGGCAGCAGCAGGACGCTTTGATATACTGAATAGAGATTCATGGTAGGCGCTGCAGCCCGTGGAGCCAAACAATCACCGAGCGCTCTAATTGGTCAGAGCTCTGTGATTGACGTCACTCGTGACAGTTTCCAATGCGAAGAAAAATGTTTTAGTGACAGCAAACAGAGAGCGCGCATGCGCCGAGCCTCAGGCAGCGGAGGAAAAAAAATGTTTTTGTTATGCAAAGGTTATTGTACTTTTAACTGCAATCTCGAAGTTACATCGAAGCAAAGTAACATTTCTTAATATTACAGCTGTGGAAAATCGGCGACTGCGGTTTTAGCCGCTTACCGCAATAATAGACTTGCATGCAATAAAAATGCGACATAGCCTCTGTCTTGTAATCCTTTGCAGAAAATAGCCTATATGAAGAAGCTCCATAATAAACATCGAAAACGGCGGTTAGTACGAAGTTAAAGTTTGCAGTTGCATGCAGATTGCTCAGACTCAGTTTTCTCTGTTTTTAACCCTTTTGTTGAGAGAAAAAAAAACCCAAAAAGTTTCACACCTCCTTTTTTTTCCTCTAACGGCGTTTCTACGTCGTCATGGAATCGGTGTCTTGTGAAGAGCGCGAAGGTCGCCTATTGTCCGGAGGGGGAAAAAAGTAACGCAAAAGACCTGTTGTTATGATCGGGGGTAATTTTCGGTCTCAGTTGTTCAGCGGCGGCGGGTCAGGCACACAGGAGGTGGTGCTTCATCAAAAGTGCAGGGCAGCAAATAAGTCTTGGCAAAATAGCTCGAGTAGCTTCTAAATAAAAATCCTAATACAGGTCTAATCCAGCCTTTCCCATGCGTAAAAGTTGATCACAACACATTACACACCGATTTTTAACAAACACACTGTTGACAGTGCACCTGTTATAAATAAAATACAGTCGTGAATCAACAACCGGCTGTTGCGTTTGTCTTGTATAGAAAGCTTGAAAGCAAATGGACAGTGGCCACCTCATGAAAACAGGCTCAAGAGTTTTAGTAATATTCTTTGAACTTTTCCTAGAAGAAGGCATTGCACGCGAATGCTAATCTTGCAAGAAATAAAACTGGCTTGTCATATATGGCCAGTGAATGTAAATATAAATGGTATATATGTCCACAAGGTCTAAGAAGTTAAAAGTTTAACTAGCTATCTATTTATAATTACATCTAATAAAGTTAATAATTTTTGTGCTAGGAATGAAGCATATACTATATATATATACATACATACATGTGTGTGTGTGTGTGTGTGTGTGTGTGTGCGCGCATGCATGTGTGTGTGTGCACATAAACTTTTTTTTTTCTCCAAAAGGTTTTTATAAAAGATATGGCTGATTAATCAAAAATAGCATAAATTATAGTGTGCTACTTAAAACTTATTGACCGTGTAAATAAAAGTTTAATGCTATTGTTTGTTTCTTTGTATGGCATTGCACGTAATTTTCCAATATGCAATAACATAAGCTATAAACAGGCTCTGTGTCAAAGCAGTTAAATCAGGAGGTGAAAGACGTTTTTGTGAATGTAATGTTTCCTCCTTACACAATAGAAGTTTAAATACAGAATTCAAATACAGAATTATCACCGTAATTGCAGTTGTTTGAAGCTTTATCGTAATCAAACCAACCTGACACAAACAGGAAGTGTTGGGTGAAATGACCTAAAAAGGTCAGGCAGTTAGTATTAGATATGTGTCAAAAATCATCTGTTCAGTCTTCACTGGAATTAGGCGGATTATACGTGAGAGCATGGAGACAACATTTAGACTGTAGTGGTGCACATATGTCTCGATGAAAAATGGAAACTGTTAACACCCCCACCCCCAGATTTGTTTTCTAACTTCATTCAAAGGCATATAGTGTATTTTTACGCTGACAAATACAGCATAGCAGTGCATATCAGAAACATTAGATTTTTTTGTGTGTGTAGTAGTAGTAGTAGATTTGTGATTGCAAGACTGCAAAATCGCATTTCACGGAAACACTACTTCGTCTGAAGGCCATTGTGATCGATGTATTACGATCACATGTGAACACAAAACTTAAGTCTAAAATCCACAACTGCACTCTATTAAAATAGTAAAGGCATGACATTTCCTCAACTTTAGCCGGCTTCATTTTAATCAGGGTCAAGATGCATTCAATTATTGATGCAAATAAATTGGCATTCCCTTGAGAAAGGCCATGAATTGATCTGTCAGACCTCTAGTGACAAAAACCGCACCATCCGTGTCATAAATAAGTAAACATTGTGTGAGCTATGACGAATAGTGAAGATGTTAGTCTAATGGCTGGGGCTCGGGGTCGAATGGGTTGCAGTTGCATTCTTGAGGCATTTCTTTAGCGCGTAACGAAAAGTTTATTTTCAGCTACTTTCTTTTTCTGGGTAGAGGGGAAACGTATGATACGATATAAAGCGAGTTTAATTTGACAAGAAATGCAATGGAATATAACACTCGTAAATTAAAAGTCACTGACATTGATTAAAAATTCCAATGAAGAAAAAAGTTCATTTCTAAGACATACTCTGTGTCGCCAGTTCAAACACAGACTTAACAGACAGACTATTTTACAGTCTTAGGGAAATTTATTGGCATCATGATAGTTAATATAAATTCATTATTTATTTAAATAAATAAATAAACCGTCTCTTAAAGTACTAATACTAAAAGTATTAATTTACTTAAAATATGAATAATACTAATACATTCTTCCTTATTACACCAATGTGTACAAACTTCAAATGTGTCCAGATTTGAAGGTATTTAATTGTTGCGTATGAAAAAACAACAAAACCAAAAACAACAACTCATTGCTCGTTTTATCTGTTTATACTTCTCAGTAAATATTTTCCAATGATTCAAGCCGCCAAAACTTGTTTTGTCCCCACGTTACGAGTCTCCTTACCGTTTTTCACCTGTTGAAGATATCATCCAGATTTCTTTTATAAAGATAACGTCCTTCAGACAAAACATGCAACTCAACAGCTTCGCCTGGCCCTCTCTCTCCCTCTCTCTCTCTCTTTCTCTCTCTGGAAGGAGTTTGGGAGTGTATGGAGCTGAAGGCTGCAGTCTGGATGATATTTTAATGGTTCGTCTGTTCATGCGGCTTTGAACTCCAGCCGCCGGAGTTTCCTGCAGAGAGAAATCCCACTTCACAACTTCCACAACCCACAACTTTTACACACACAAGGGTGATACATTACAGCCTTAATATTTCAAAAACATAGGTTAAAAATATGAATAACGGAAAGAGACACCTCGTTCGCAGGTTTGACTCTATTATTTGAAGTTTGAAGGCATCTGCGGAAGGCCTACTGAGTGCGCAGAAAAAAGAAAACGCAAAAAGAAAGAAAACTTGGAAGGCACTGGGTTTCTCGTTTAAAACATTTAAACCTAATTAAATTCCAGAAACAATACAAGTGTTTTGCATAACCTTCTCAAACATCTCTGGAAGTGAAAACGTCATTAAATTATGACAACTAAACATGAAATGCCCATTGCTAAAGTAGGCAAAAACTTTTATGCATTAGTGCGCGGCTCGACCCTACGTTGCAATCAGTATCTTTATAATTATCTTTACGTTTAATATTTTGCACCGTTGATAATTTTGTACATTCATTTTTTTAAAGATGCAAATAGCATGCCAGGAATATGGTGTACTTTTGAATCGCGCACGTTTATGGAAAAATCATGTGAAGCATGGCCTTTAGTTTTTTCAGGATGAAACGCACGAGTTCCATGCCTTTGCTAGAACAGGCTACACATCACATTTCAGCTAGTGTTTACTAGATGCGCGCCAGCATCAGGCTTCCACATAAGTAGGCCAAACGTGGAAGTACTCCGTCTAGGACAAAAGCTATTATTCGGCCATGCATTCACTAAACTCTGTTTTCTGAATTTCAACATCCAGAGCAAAATCACAGTCAGCAACCTCCCGACAATCCCATAGATTGATGATGTAAACCGACCAATCGCACTGATGCTGAGGCATGGCGGGCTGTTATTTGGTGAGTGAATGTTAGTAGGGGGAGAGCGCCCTCTCCAATGATGGTCCAAGCACGGGGTCACGTGCTGCCCCCCTCCTTCCCCATTCATCAGGGGTGGACTGTGTTGTCTTTTCAATTCATTTATCTGCAGGAATGATTGCGACTATCAGTCTGAAGCTCACCGCCTGACTGAGGAGGTGAAAGTTGCGCCACAGGAAGATAAACCGCAAAAGACAATATTGCACATGATTTGCGTGCGCATCGGATGAGCACGAGAGGGAAATTCCTCTCCACTAAAAGTAAATAGGAATAGGGGATCGGAGTTCGCCTCGCACAGACTCAAGTCAGAGAAATAGCAAGCAGAGACAGTTGCTAGAGATTCTTCCTCTCTCAGTCTCCTCCGCTGCAGACTGAAGATGCTCTTGGACGCAGGACCACAGTATCCCACCATTGGAGTGACTACTTTCGGCTCCACCAGACATCACTCAACAGGCGAAGTTACAGACAGAGAAGTGGCTTTGGGTATCAATCCGTTCGCCGACGGTATGGGCGCTTTTAAAATCAACCACAGCTCCCACGACCTCGGCTCTGGGCAAACGGCGTTTTCCTCGCAAGCGCCCGGCTACGCCGCCGCCGCTGCCCTGGGACACCATCATCACCCCACTCATGTCAGCTCATACTCCACCGCCGCCTTCAACTCCACTCGGGACTTTCTGTTTCGCAATCGGGGCTTCGGAGACGCCACGAGCGCGCAGCACAGTCTGTTCGCCTCCGCCGCTGGAAGTTTCGCCGGACCACATGGACACTCTGACGCCGCTGGGCACCTGCTCTTCCCCGGGCTGCACGAGCAAGCAGCCACGCACGCGTCCTCCAACGTGGTAAACAGTCAGATGCGCCTGGGTTTTTCCGGGGACATGTACGGCAGGGCCGAGCAATACGGTCACGTCGCGAGCCCCAGGTCCGAACACTACGCCTCGACGCAGTTGCACGGCTATGGCCCCATGAACATGAATATGGCTGCCCATCACGGGGCAGGGGCCTTCTTTCGCTACATGAGACAGCCCATAAAGCAAGAGCTCATCTGCAAATGGGTCGAACCAGAGCAGCTGACGAATCCGAAAAAGTCCTGCAACAAAACTTTCAGCACCATGCACGAGCTCGTGACCCACCTAACGGTGGAGCACGTTGGGGGACCGGAGCAGTCGAATCACATTTGCTTTTGGGAAGAATGTTCCCGGGAAGGGAAACCGTTTAAAGCAAAGTATAAACTTGTGAATCACATCAGAGTGCACACCGGAGAGAAACCGTTCCCTTGTCCGTTCCCCGGCTGTGGAAAAGTATTTGCCCGATCGGAAAATCTGAAAATCCATAAAAGAACACACACCGGTAAGAAATGCATTTCCCCCCATGCATATTCATTGCTATGTTACTGATTACATTTTTGTGTGTACATGTTGAAATTACGGGACTTAAAATGGTAAGCAAATAATGCCTATATTAATTTGTAAGTATTTCATTAATTGTTTCTTTGTCCTATCGAGAATTTTCATGCCAAGCACAATTCGGGTACGCGAATTATTATTTCTATTCGATATAGGTTATATAATATCTGGCTGATTAAACATATACAGCACCGTTGCAAAATAACGTAAACAATTTGGGTGGAATTTAAAAAGATAGTTTTTGTGAGCCGTGTTTTCTGGTGGAATATGGACAGGAACTTTTTTTTTTTTTTTTTACGCGTAAATATTTGCTCATATTTATTTGCTGTATTTTAATGAAAATAAAAATAAAAAATAAACATGTGCCTGGCCTTCTAAAATGCGTATTTTGAGAAATGTTTGCTCTGTTTTTGTTAGGTGAAAAACCTTTCAAGTGTGAGTTTGAAGGCTGTGACAGACGCTTTGCGAACAGCAGTGATCGCAAGAAACACATGCACGTCCATACTTCTGACAAACCATATCTCTGCAAAATGTGTGACAAATCCTACACACATCCCAGCTCCCTCCGGAAACATATGAAGGTAACAATAACATTACAGTGCACAATTATTATTTTTTTTCACTTACATTATTATTATTTTTTTTTTAATGTTCTCTTTATTTGATTTCTGCGCTTATTTAAAATATCGCATTTTTATAGTTTACTTGCCTGTTATGCACTGTTTTGAATTTGTTGAATAATGTTGTTATATGCATCAAAATGATATATGATTTTGGTATAAAAGCTATCGCTGTAAACCGCCATAAATGTAAACATAAAGATGGAAGAATATTGTCGGTGTTTGGGATTCGAAATTATGACACACGTATGTACACTGATTTATGTTTGTCTCGGGCTCAGGTTCACGAGTCGTCGTCTCAAGGATCCCAACCCTCCCCGGCAGCCAGCTCCGGCTACGAGTCCTCCACGCCGCCCACCATCGTGTCCCCTTCCACAGAAAACCAGAGCAGCAGTTCCATATCACCAGCATCATCCACAGTTCACCACACGAGCAGCCACAGCACCCTTTCGTCAAATTTTAATGAATGGTACGTGTAAATATTTTCAAAAGACTGCAGAATTAAGACTGCTTTGGAACCAAGACTCAAAAGTCAGCCTATTCTCGCGTGGACCTACATACACACACAATGTGAAGAATCTGAAAGGTTTTCTGAAACCGCTGTCTAGAGAGAGCAGTGCATGGACGGGGTGTGCAACGCTCTTGGCAGCTTTTTTCCGATTTTTGTCCTCCATTTATTTTGCTCTTTTTTTCTTTCTTTTTTCTTTTTTTTTTTTTTTTTCCTTCATATTTTCGGAAGACTGCACAGAGAACTCCAATTGCATGCTACCAGCAGGTCACAGCCTGTTTTGTTTTTTCTTCTTCTTTTTGTACATAAAGATTCACCTAGTTTAAAATGTAATATTTTATTTTGTAAATAGTCATAATACAGTTTAAGGGAATTTGTGAAAAAATGTGGTCCCTAGATATATGGAAAATGAGATGGTTTTACGAATATTGCGATGAATAGTCTTGACTGAAAAGAATGTTATAGTTTATGTGTACCAAATGTGAATTACCCAGTATTACCACAGTCTACACGTTTACCTAACCGATTAGTATTAATGTGCTTTTGTATCCAGTGCAACATTTCGTCTCCAGTCCAGTCTGAGTAGCACACAGTTGTTGTTATTTAATGTCATGTCGATAAACCGTGTAGTGAAAGCCTGAAGCTCCGTGTCAATCTTGTTTATGTAAGTGATAAAATATAAAACTATCTGTCTACTGCATTGGCAATTGCAAGAAATTATTACTTGTATATAACTCAATTTTCCATATTTATCCGCATGTAAAGGACCGGTAACACATGTTAGAGATAATCGGTATTTATGGAAAATGCGTTCGTAGGGTATGTAAAATTTAGTTTACAAAATAATGTTTGGTTACTTTTCGTACAATATTAAAGAATTAAACGTACAACAACAACACAAATGCCTTCAATACTTTATTTCTCGACTGTGCTTTAAAACAATTGAAACTCCACAAGTTAACCTATTTATTATTATTTCGAAATAAACCTAAATCATTACATAACTACAGCAACAATAACCCCTGGTGTTAACAAGAGCTCGGATTTAACGCTTAAATAAGGAAATGTGAATTACACAAATCAAAATGACATTTCAGCCCTAAATAAAACCAGCGCCTGCTTTTATATGTTGCCCCGCTAATTCGAATTCTTTTCTAAGTAATTTAATTTCACTTTTGTACCCCTCATTATTGTCAGAAATTAAAATTAGCCAAGTCCCCAGAGTAACGTTTTAATGCATTAAAATGTCAAATCGTGACGAATTCACTTCTCTACGTGGTCTTATTTAAATAGTTTGCATTACTTAACTCTCGTCACGGCCTTATATAATTATGCTTGTTTGGGACCAGTATATGGTTGGAGTTGAAGGACTTCAGTCCAAGAAGAGAGTCACTGTTGGGCTTTTGTTCTTGGTTGCAACTTGCTTGATCGCCCCATTAGGCACATCAAGATCATGAGCGTGCTTAATACAATTCTCACTGAGCGATTTTGCCAACTGCAAAAGATGCGGTTTGGGTATTAAAATCTACAAAATGATAAATCGTTTAACCGTTGCGCATTTCTTCACGGTCAGAAAGTGCAAAGTTTTCCAGAATAAGAGAGGAAGCATCTACCTATGGAGGGGAGGGGGGCAATCCGAGCGCTCGTAAGCCCAGGCAAGCACGCGGTCTGTACTATTAGGAGTAGCCTACTATGCATGCGTGCAACTTTGTGTGTGTGTCTCAGATAACACAAGATCATTAGCATGTGCAAATTTAAACTGTGCCCCAAGGCTATGAAACTAATGAATCGAGCATTGCAGTGTTTCTAATTCGTGGCCATTTGGATGTATTTTTGTTTTTAGATGTGATCCGACGACATGCTAGTCGCAAAGCAGTGCTTAGTCGCTTAAAGGAAAACGCGATATACGCTACAATGTTTACATGTTCCTCTTGGGGGTGTGCACAAGTGCAGGCGCGAGTGCAGACTGCCGTGCGCGTGCATGCGCGTGAGAAATAGCCCACCGACAGGAGGAGATACTGACTTCGGGAAAATATAAACATATTGGCACATCAAACAGTAGGGGCGAATACGGAATGCATTATGTCGGAGGTGATTTTTTTTCGAAATATGTTCATATTCTCCTTCCACGGGTTATTAGGTTTTGAGATATGTGAATGATGGTAATAAAATGAATTGTTCGACTCTATTTAACACTCTATCTATTCAAACGTTCTGGTACATTTTCATTCATGCACCGTTAGAGTAGTAGTAGAAAGTGTTATGTATTGATCCGTACAATGGAATGCACATTTTTGAAGGAAGTCGTTTCGCTCGCCTGTTATCCTCCTTACTCATATTTCCCCCAGAAAAATAAAAGCACGACAATCATATCCATGGACAAACGCCATTACTATGTGGCTATGTTAGATTATTTGATGGATATGACTCTTAACTAAGATATCCGTGCCTGTTTTTGTCAGTTTGCCCGTTGTGGTAACCCCAATATTCAAATTGATCGTAAGATTAAAAAAAAAGGCTCGTAATATTTCTAATAACACCACATTAAAGGCGCACAGAGAACATAAAATGATACAGCCGGAAATATCTTTTTTTTTTTTTTGGGATAAGCACACAAATGCATCCGGACAACTTTAACCAACATTATACATACGTTTTGTTTATTAAAACTTTACCAACCGATAAAACGTATGAATTGGAATAAAAATGTTTTACAAAAAAAATCTGAATGGACAAAACAAAACTATATAGGCTATACAAAAAAAAAATATATATATATATATATATATATATATATATAATATATAAATCGTAGGCCCTGGCGACTGCTTGGAAACCAAAAGTATTATGTGAACTCTCACAGAAAAAGATTTTGATAATAAGCCGCTTTTTTAACGCCATCATCAAGTTAAGCAGAGAATTAATTTGATCAAGACTAGCGCGTTTCGTCTAATTTTAAAATACAATCTAAACGCAAAAGTGCGATTCACGTCAATAAGTCAAAGCTTTTTCGACAGTTGAACATTAAACAAAAATCACATTACTTGTTGTGAATTTCTTCAGGGAGTGAACCTTCATTTCGCCGTTAGCCGGATTTATTTTCCTAAGCGTTTGGCTTGAGAACGAAAAATGACAACGTACTTTCCAACAAGTTACAAAACGCAACTATTAACCTTAACCTGCACTTATGCAGCCCTAAATAACGGCTAGTTTCACATTTTAAGCATCTCAGTATGTTTTTCATAGGCAGATATTGAGCTGCATTTAAATTCACTGCCGAACTTTCAGTGATTGTTGCACAGCTGTTGTCTAGAGATGGATGCATCGCTGTTCTTTCTCTGTAATGTAAAAGTAGCTGACAGTTTTCTTCTCTCATTCATATGCGCTTGACCTCTCTCTGACTTCAGCGCTTGTCTTGTTCGGATGAACACGTTGCAATGAATGCAGGATGAGAAAAAAAAAAAAAAAAAGACATTTAAACTTGAACTCAGAGTGCAAATTGACAACAGTGCGCCAGAGAGTCTGTGAAGTGTGACTGTTATTTTGCATTGAGATGGATGATTATTTTCAGAGTATTTATCATTGCTTTGTAAAGAAAGAAGTATAGACTGTTAGTGCAAAGACGTGCGAATAGGTCATTCTTCTTGTTTTCATAGGTCAGGGGCGCATGCAGAGAAATAATACATCTTTTATCATAATATATGCAATATTGTATAAGCGACCACACACTTGTCTCTACAAATTCAACTTTTAAAAATAATAATATTTCTAGTCTCCTTGCAATAGTCTTATATGTAGCTAAATAACTAATCTACATTGTTCATTTTGTACTTACGTGTAATTACATATGTTATTACAATGTAATATATATATAAATTAGTAATTTACTATTATAATTATTATTAGGCTACTATTTTAATTAGTCTACATTTGTAACCTGGACACTTTAAGAAAAAAAGGCTAGCGAATAACTATATTTTGTCTGGACGTCTGGATAACTTAGCCAAATGTCCCCATGTACACGCCATACTGTGTTTTCTTCACTCTGCCCACAGCTTGGATTCACACTGTTAAAGAAAGAGCCGTCAACTAACATGAGTCATAAGGGTTTTTGTGACCCCTCCAGCATTAGTTGTGGACACCATGACACGCTATTACGTTTGGACCACAGAAGATTTGTGGAGGCGCTGACATTGTCTATGTTGTCGTGTTCCCCTGACACATTGCTAAATGGGGTCATTCTAATTAGTTGTTTGGGACAGGGCTGGACTTCTTCAGGGATGTTCAAACACTGTCTCTGTGTCTAGGGGAAAAATAACAAAATAGGAAATCCATAAAAAAAAAACAATGCATTTAATTTAAAAAGCATTATGGCACTATGACGTGTCGCAAAAACATAAAACATTCGAATTTAAATTAAAAGACTGTGGCTATATGCACATGATATGCAAATACTAAATGTGTGAAACTTATACATTTTAAATAATAGTTTAAATATGAATAAAAAACAAATATTAAATCGATAGACTGCACGTTTGCTGAATAAACAAATCAGGTTTTTTTCTTTGCTTACCTGTCGTGCGGCTAAGCCTATGAGCCTAAGTCTTTTTATGAGTTATGTTATTGGGGGATTGGTATTTTATTTACTCGTCTCAGATGAGAGCAGCTTGTGGACATCTGCTCTTTTAATTGCATCTCATCAGTATAATAAATGTTAAAGTCTGGAGGTGAGGCAATAGATTGGAACACTCAGATAATGGCCCTTCAAATGGAGTCTCAGAAGGTTATTCATTAAAGAAGTAATTTGTAAACTTAATGCACTTATAAAATAGCTCAATATTGGGTCTTTTTGCATTTCATGGGCCAGACATTAAAGGCAGATAATAACGGAGTGCATGTTTCCAAATTAAAAACTAGACGGCCAGACCTGCAACATAACATCCGGGGAAAATTACTGTGAGAAAACATGTTTTTTAATATAAGACATATCGTGCTCGTAAACAGCAAGATGGACATTTTGTGAGGGGGGAGGGTTGTTTTATAGAAAAGTTAAAAAATAATATCTCAAATAAGTATGCATGGCTTTACAGAGTTGCAAAGTTCTTTAAATGTCCTTTCAAAAGAGTCTATGCTGAGAACTGTATGCATTTCAAGCATCCAATGGAGTTTTCAGGCTCTTCATTAAATCAGAATACAGAGAACTAATTAAAACATGCTGTAGAATGCTCCCCAATTAACATAATCACTGACCTCATTAATATTGTGCATTGAACCAGAGAAGGGAAGTTTTGGGCTCTTTGTAATTAGATACAAAGATATGTTTGCATCTCGGAAACAGTTGTTCAGAACATCAAACACACCTTGGCATAAAGATAACAGAGAGAAGCTCATTTCGGAGGGAAAATGTTTGTAGACAAAAGTTATTGAAATAGCTATGTAATCTCACATTATCGGAGTGTATACTTGATGAATGTTAGAGGTCAGAAATGAAGTGGGCAACCCTCTGTTGTCATGACCTAGAGATGACCGGAATATAATAGTTTGCTATCGGTTTACCACTGATTAGATATGCTGATAACAATAGCGTTTGATGGCTGCCTCATGCATTTCAACTTCGTTGACTACAAAATTTGAAGTAAGATATGTAGACAATTAGTGTACGTCGCAAAAAATTAAAACATTTATGTAATACGCATTCTAATTTGGTTTTAAACGACGACTAATAATACAGATGTCATTGAGCTTTTGTTTTGGCCTCAAAAGTTACAACCTTGGCTTTAAAAGAGCAACAATCTCTCAAGTCGGTGTTGGATGAAAAATAACTTCAGAGCAGGACACACAAATCACCATCAGTGATTGAATTTCCAGAGTAGCTAGTAAAATGTAGTAATCTGTTCCTCTGATGACCTCATATATCGAAGTTACCACAGACTATGTAAACAAGGCTAATAAGGTAAGTCAAAAATCTCAATAAATCATTTCGGCATGGCTCTGTATTCTTTGGATCTACTGACATTCCCTAACCATTGTCTTCAAAGTGTTGTGTTGTAATACAAACTTTTTGTAACATTAGATGAATAATAATATACCATATCTTTCAAGCCGAAGAGAAAACATTATTTTGGCAAACTGTACATCTGTGCGATGAAATGCTCTGTTCGTTTTATTTCACTGTATGTATTCCTCATGTTCTAGGACTAGAGGACAAGCTGGATAGAGATGTTTTAATTTTGCTTGCTGCACATGTCACAACACTTCTCCGTAGTTTGGCATAGCGAGAGTTGGAATTTCACAATTCATAGTCTGCATTACATGGCAGCCATACTAACAAGTGCTATTTTGTCTTTGTTGGGGGGGGGGGGGGGGGGGGGGGGGGGGGGGGGGGGGGGGGGGGGGGGGGGGGGGGGGGGGGGGGGGGGGGGG
>JAUCMS010000052.1:8263315-8276121 GCA_032357445.1 Enteromius radiatus | reverse complement strand
TTGTTCCCCCCCCCCCCCCCCCCCCCTTTTTTCCTGGAAAAAGTAAAGCCCCAGGTTGTCCAACTATTAAAAAAAAAAACAACTAGTAATAACATAGTAATTACTATGTTATAACTAGGTAATAGACTTTCTAAAATTATAAACACGCACAAACTGCTGGTGCTAACATAGCTGTTGACATTCACCATACACAACATAAAATTTTATGTTAATGTATTCATTTTATATCCCCCCTCTAAAAGTAACTACCGCAGAACAGTGTTTTTATATGACACCATAAGGGATTATAACATCAAATATTTTAATTGTTAGAGGTTGCTATGTTGAAAAGAATGAATGAGTAGAAATACACGCATGTTATGCATACATAAACCAGAAAAGACACATGTATTGTATTAGGCAGGAAAGATGATCCTTCATGCCAGATGCGACTACAGTTATGCAGATAACACCATTTGTGCGAGCAGACCGGAGCTTAGTCGTTCGGAGTCAGCTACCTTCTCATGATTGATAATTATCAGCCCAAATACCTTGGCTTGGTCCAGGTGGCTGCCATTTATTACGCTTCTTTTCTTTGCTCTAATTAATTACTAATTGATTTTAGCACCTGCATTGGCAAAGCAGACCTTTATTTATTTATTTATTTATTTTTTTTTTGGGGGGGGGGGGGGGGGTATCTCACATAGGCATTATTTAACACTTGAAAATACAGTCTTGCTTGTTATGTCTCTGTCCACCGAGTACATAATTACAGATTTTTTTATTGCATTTTAAATATATATTAGCATTATATTTGCAAGCATATATGCAGACTTCTTTTCACAGGCCAGTTGTTCGGTTTTGCTATAAACATAATTTTTAAAACAAACACATTGCTGGTGTAAAAAAAACAAAAAAAAAAAAGCAGCAAATAAAAATCTTGGAGGTGTTGAGTGCTTTCTCTCTGCTTCAATCAACATCTGTCTCTGAGAAAACAATAAGCGTGTCCTTCACGTTTGACAACAGCATTCCCTGTTTAATTCAAGTCCATCATTCCTCCCTGACATCTCAAGATTCAGATGCGTCTAAGGGACCGATCTGGTATATCCACAACCAAGGCAAACATATGTACGATTTCAGAAACTACAAACTTTTTTTTAGTGTTTAATTTATTCTCTGTAACTTGGGAACATACCCATGATAAGCTCAAGACTTTGGCAGTTACAAGGTCCAGGAATTTTTCCAACAGGCAGTGGAGAAAGCCAAGCTTCCTTTCATAACCACTGAAGGGTGACTAGGTCACATGACGATACTCATTGCTCGGGTTGGATCGGTTGACTGTGTTTCACTGGGAGGAAATGCATTAAGTAATTTGGATAGTCAACAGTCAGACGTATTATGTAAAGCTTGATGATCTGTAATGATGCTGTCTTGTTATTATATATTTTTTTGGCTTGTTTAGTGATTTATATTTTGTATTATGGTGAAAAGTCCACATGGAATAACTATGTCGGTTCATTTTACTGAAATATGACCTTTCTGAGTTAAATGGAAAATAATCGCAAATACTTAAGCTTATCCATTGAAACTGACTGGATCTTGAAAAGTGGTTGTTACGCATCAGAAAGGAATTTCAGGTGGTACAATTATTACACGATCATATACCATAATATTATGTTATTATTACATTATGATGATAAAATATTATTATGAAGATTGCCAACTTTTAAAGTTATTTGGAATAGTCCACCAACGAATCACAAATAATCATTCCAAGCACATGTAATGAAATTATTTAGGGTCAATTTCTAGAGTGGAGGAAGGTCAGCATGAGATTATATTTTGCACTAATGTGTGTGTGCAAGTTTATGTGGTTTATGCGGACACAAATGTGTATAATGACATGGGTATGACATAGGTATTACAATATGAAGTTGATTTATGAGGACATTTTCAGTGTCCCCATACTTAAAAAGGCTTAATAAAACTGGTGTTAAAATGGTGATTTTTTGAAAATCTAAAAATGCCTGTAGTTTCCTGTCAGGGGTAGGTTTAGGTGTAGGGTCAGTGTAGAGCAATACCACATACAGTCTGTACAGTATAAACACCTTTACACCTATGGAGAGACCCCATAAATCACAAAAAACAACGTGTGTGTGACTTTTTTTTTTTCACCACAGCTGTTTTGCTCTGAAACACATCACAATATGAAGTTCATCACTATAAGTGTAATCATTCAGTAAAAATGACTTTTTTTTTTTAAATTGATACATTATTTATTCTGAACACTATAGTTTTCATTTCAGGAAAACATCAATGGAAATCCATCTATATAAGTTAGGTTGTTTTCTTCTAAATTCACTGAAATACAGCTTCAGCCAGGAAAGATGAAGTCATCTTGTGACTGAGCAATAGGAATAAAGTAAACATCTAAAGTCCTAACTCTAATTAAAAACTAATTAAACAAAGTAAATATCTTATAAGTATTCATTCATGTAGCATGATTTATTACAACTGAAAGGATTCGTTACAATCTGTATCACCATTTTACCAGACCCACACTTTTACTTAATTTAGTTTAAGCTAGAATCATATTGAAGCTGCTCTGCCAAAATATTTTTTTGCAGTGAAACTCACATACTTACACACATACAGCAAAAGAGTGCGACAGTTCAATAGCAAGATACAACTACATAAATGTAGCTTCTAATTTGTGAAATACTACTAAGGAGTTTGACAAAAAGTTATGGAGGGGAGACCAGCCTTATTTACTCACAGTACAGAAACTGTATCGCCTGGATTGCAAAGGCATTCCTCAATGCCATACTGTTATGTCACTACCTCATAAATTATGAATGCTACATAATGTAATTTAGGGGCTTTACATAAATTGTGGGCCAGATAAAACTGAGAAAAAAATAATAAGACCTCCACACTACTGTAGCACGTTCATATGTATTCTGTTTATTGTTTTTTGAATCAGTTGACTCAATTCTCATTGATGGTGGAAACATTCTCTGCATTTAATTTTAGGGGCATCTCCAATAGAATATTAATAATTTGTCAGTCTATATTTACGCAAGCATTGCAGATGCTGAGAGTTAGTCTCAAACACTCGGCGATATAAAGACATTCTCGAGGTGAGCAGCTCGGCTCCCTAAATCAAATGAAAGCCAGAGACCGTGCCGTGGCCAACAGACAGGAACCCTGCGGCGGTTTGTGTGGGAATGAGATTACACAAGACTCCCTATGTTAACCTATCTGCATTTTTATACCTTTATACAATTATACGAGCCCATCGACATGCAATTTGGACTCATTTTATAAAGCTAAAATTTGATTTGGGTTGTCAAACATATGAGTGCATGAGAGATGCTGTATCATTCATAATGGGAGTTGATTATTGCAACTGTAGTTTTATTAGCACTTTATGAGTTTCTACCCAGATTTTGTCAATTTTATTAGTAAGGTAACTGCATATTATAGTGATGCTGTAAAATACAAAATTATTCAAATAATGCAATAAAACAATGTTAACCTCTCAGCTGTGTTTTGAAAATGTTTTAAAAAGAGTGACATGACAATTTTATGTGCGCTTCCACATCTGCTCGTTCTTTACTGCTATTATTTTTTATATTTCTATATTTTATTCATCAAAATTATGAAACATTACAATGGGAAGTATAGAGAATATATGTTAAATAATTATCTACCTTATTTTTAAGCTTATTCCTTGCAAGATTACATGCACAACCATTTTCATAAGGATGATTCATTAAAATAAAAAAACAAAAATCATAATAATATCAAATATATTTCTATAATGCATATAATTTCAGAATTAACATTTATTTTTGTCTATATAATATTAAAATTATTTTGAAATTATGATAAAATGCATTGTGCGTTTAGACTTTTTTTTTTTCCCTGGTAGTGCAATTCATATCAAATATTGTTTTAATACAGGCTGCCCTTATGCTGTAAGTGTTGAGAGCTGTCATTTTGCTCTAATTTACTTTCATTAGTTTGATTAGACTGCAATGGGCTGTCTGAGGGTTACTGGTGGTGTTTGATGAAAATAGACCTTTAGTTACAGGTCTATGGTCTGTTGACTTCTGGTGTGATGATTTTCCATAGTAATATCTAAAGCCGAATGGTGTGTTGACATCATATGAAGTGAATGCTGGCACACATGCTGTAATAACATGGCCAGAGTAGAGCACCTGTGGCGAGGAAGGGTATCTAGCATTATACGACTGGACTGCTTTTATCCCCGTTTCTACTATGGGCCAAAGTCAATTTATACTCTCAGCATGTTCTTCTGCCGACCCGCGACTCCAGCAAATCCAATCAGCTGTCCACGGAATAGAGATGCTACATGTCATCGATAAGCGAGCTTCATCATGACGCATCTCCAACGATTTGTGTTAAATAATACATTACACTTTAAGGCCTTGCCAAAGTAGTAATTATCTCCAAAAGCTAATTACGCTTGAGTAATTAATGCACATCTGTAAACATTTCAAGCAATTATGGATTACTCTCTCACGTTTACCAGTGTGATTTTACATCAATTACTCATCAACAGCATGACCGTCTCCTACACTCACGCGCATTCGCACACACGGCGTAGAGTTCTTGGCAGTGAGGTCGCAATCTGGCTCCGCACCCCTCCTGCCGCCCCAGTTTACCAGGGTACCCTCATTAAACCGGCATCCAAACCTCCCCATCCCTTCTGCCACCTGGGTCTCCCACCATTTAGAGAGAGCGAGGGACGAGCAACATCCTCTGTTACGATCGCTTACTGCGACGCCAGCAAATGAAGGCACCGTCTCACTTCTTGAAGATTTACGAGCCTTTTCTTGGCCCTGAGTGAGCTTTGATAGGACACTTCAGGGATGGAAGGGGGTATATAGTTTGTAGGGGTGGCAAAGAGGGTTATTTATGTCCCTTCTGTCATATTTTCAGAAGGACCGCAGGGGCAACAGGACTCTAAATTAAGCACGGCATGGCTGGAGTGCGACGGCTTGTCCAGTATAAACCCCTTAAACCACTGGCTCTCAACTGGTGGAGTGTCGGACTCAAAAAAAAAATGTTTTGCTGGTCTGTTAGATCGTGGACAGCAGTGAGAAAACGAATGCAAAATGCAAGTATGCAATCATGAAGAGTTAGTTTGCTAGAGAATATGGTGGGATCAGTTCAATGGTGGTTAAGATCATCTTGTGGCACTCCATGAAAAACTAATTTCTACTTGTTCGTTATTTGTAGCAGAAATCTGGGGTGCAGTGAGACAATTACAAAGGAAGTAAGTGGTTTTAATAGAATAAATGTCAACATTTTTGCTGTTTAATTCTCCAAAATGGGCCCCGTTTTCTTACATTGTGTACCTCATTTCTATCTATCTGATGTCAATTGAGCCTTGTAACCCAGAATATTCATTTTAAAAGGGAGGAGGCAATCACATTACATTAATTGCAGACTTGCAGCACTCTATTTATTTATTTATGCATTTATGTATTTATGCATGTACTTACTTCACTTACTTCAATGCTTTGTGTTTGATACACAGCTGACTATTAAAATTGAAGGCACACAACAATAAACCAAGCAAGGACTTTGCACTAATTTGTTGATTATGTCTGGTCTCGGTTTGAATGTATGCTTTCGACACCACCTCTTGGATTTTTATTCTTTTATACAATTATACAAGCCCAATGAACTAAGCTTGTATTAAATCCGAAATGTTCATTTTCCTTTCAACTTTAGAAAATCAGGCAACTCATTTGCAACAAGGATAATATATATTCTTCCTTTCTCGCCAAATAAATACAGTGCGTTGTGTGAGCAGAACTATCATCCGACTATCAAAATTGAACCGACACAATAATAAACCGCATAATAAATCCAGTTTAACGACTTTGTGCTTGTACGATAAATAATTTTGGTCATCAAATGTCATCAAAATTGGTTTGCTCCTAGACGTCTAATGTAATATTTGTGCCCTCAAGCAAAACCAGTTTTGAACCTCTGCCTTCACCACCACCTCCTGAGAAAGACTCAAGCTCCCTAATCGTGCCCCCTCCCACAATAACAGGCCAACTGAGTCTCCTGACTTCCAGATCGTATTGCTCTCCCAGTGTACACCCTGCCAAAAGATCACAATCCCTCCACCTCTTCATCCTACTCTGATTGGCTTGTTTCCACACTCATTAGCATGTCCCATTATCTTCCGGACTAGTCTCTGATTCCCGCCATTCCAATTATTATAATAAACAACATGCTTTATGACTTTCAAGATACTGGAAGAGCTTCAGGTTTTTTCGTCAAGGTCCTCCGTCACATGTGGGCAGCATTATTTTTTTTTTCTTTTTCCAAGGGCATCTGGTTCTAGCTGTTCCGATGGGAGAGAGAGAACAGGAGGGATGCCGGGAAAAAACCTGGATGTATCCACCTAGAATTTGTTGAATCAAATTCTTGCACCTGGATATAATTGTTGTGCCGCTGTGCTGGGACTTTCTGCCGTTACAAGAGAAGCAAATTAGTGAAGCGAAATCTGGCCTCCAATTGCGAGATACAACTTCACCTGCTCTCATATTTTATCCTGGTGTAAAAAAAAAAAATAAATAACATAAAATACTTTTCTGGTAAGTTAGAGTTGACTGAATTTGTAGAGGTAAATATTATACATCTAAAGGGAAGTTAATGTTGTTCAAGCATTTAATAACGAAAGGTCAATGCATGAAATTACTGGCAGAGAGGTATTTTCAATGGTTTATACACCCTGAGATGCAAAAAACGACTCCTTTAAAGTGTGGCTTGCATTCACTGCAAGCTTCACAAATGCCACTCAAATACATTAAATAGATTCACTCAGTGACAGGCAGAGACACATTAGCTTACAATCTACAAAAAAAAAAAACGACAAACATGAGCGTGAACTAAAATCATAGGTCTTTCACTACAAATGTAGGTCAATAGAAATGTTAAACAGTGTTATATTAAAGCAAAAACCTACTTACAGTCCTGCGATATACTGAGTTTACGACAGGTGAGGAAAATGCTTAGGCACCACATAAAGTAAAATTTAAAACACATCAAATTGCTTTTAGAAATAGCAACACATGTTCAGTTAATAATTTTACTAATTTTAAAAAATTTAATAAACTATTTGCCCTGCACCTAAAAGAGGTAATTGTCTGTAAGCTGTGTTCAGTTGCTAATTAATGTAATTTGGCACACAGAATGTAAATTCTCAGGTGCGCATTCATCAGTAATTTTATAGAAAGAGAAATAACCTTCTAGAACTGAAAAGAGAAGGTGAATTTGTACATACTTTGTAAAAAATGTGGTGATTTTACCAGCAAAACACTATAAAAACGGATTTAAAAAAGATTAAATGTGATATAATTAACAGTGAAAAACCCCCGAAATAAAATAGTTCCAAGAATTCTTCATGTCACCTCACATTTGATTTTTTTTTTTTTTCATTTAAATAATGGTTTCATTTTATGTATTGTTTTTTTTTTTTTTTTTGGTGTTTATTGTTTGCGTGAATGGCACTGTGCACAATAGTATTTCTCTTCTCAGATTGTAAAAAAGTTGCATGTGATGACCTATGATTAATCATGTGACCTCAACACCTGTTTTTGGTGATTATCAGGATATTACAATGTTACAAACAGATATAAACAATGAAACCCGTTTTGTTTTTGATTTTACTGTGAATTTAAGTTTGAAAAACCTAAAATGTTACTATATTATCACTGTAAAATTCTGGCAACCACACCTGCTGATAGTTTACAGTTAGTGTAACAATCAGTCAAATGATTAATTAATCAATATATATATATATATATATTATTTATTTATTTATTTTATTTTATTTTATTTTTTTGTACAGTGTATGTACTGTATATAGTTTTAAAAGCCAGTACAATTTGACATCTGAATGGCTTCAAACAAATACTGTGAGCATTAGACTCTGACTGGCTAGGATTGAATCCTTGAAAATCCAGCTTCTAATCATCATATGTCTGGGATCAAGCAGGGTATTTCAGCCGCATTTGTATTCATACATCCTAAACACACTAAGCCGATACAGGCATGGAATCGCTTTGATACAGCGTGTGTGTAGCCTCTCTGTAACAGCCTCGTGTACAAGAAACAGAATTATGCCCTCTTAACTGAATAACACAGTTTACCAAGATGACATGGAAAACAGATTAGTGCCCGAGGGAGTCCAGCGAATATCTAGCAATGAGGATGAACGTACAAAATAACACAATGGCCGTGAATTCAATAAGGCAGAAGTTTTGGATTCTGCACACGCAAAATGATCTTTCATCCCTCCACCTCTTGCTCGTATGGGTTTATTAGTCACTGTGGAAATTATCGGCGTGTAGCCGAGGTTTTCAAACATGTAATCTCTAATTGTTTTATAATTACCCAGATTGTTTTCTGCGAGTATGGGAAATTGCACATAGGAGAGATGAATTTCTGATGGGGGTATTACATTGACTGACTGACAGACAGACTGCTCTTGTGGCCACATGCTGGAGCAGTGATAGGGTGTCAAAGATGTGGTGTGTGCCTTTGGGGGTGGAGTGACTGGGGGGTGTCCTAGGGCTTGGCAGGGGCTGCCGGGAGCAGGGGGCTTTGTTTCTCTGAGTGCATAGTATTAGACCTCTAGGGAAGCCACGCAGCGGGGGTTGGATTAGCCCCTAGTTTACTATAGCACGTGCTTCTCAGCGCATGGCAAACTTGCGCACGCTCCTCTACCCCCTTATTAGAGACCTCCTGGGATTGCCGTTTCCAACCCCATTTTCTTTTACCCATTTGCTTCACACACTTGTCCTATTAAACGTCACTCACCTGTGATTTACATAATTGAGTCAAATTCAGCTTGCTTCTTTTTTTAAATTAAAGAGCAAATTCGTATTAAATGTGTGAAATACTTCCCTCGTGCTTTTTTATATATATGGATTGATGAAGAGTGAAATGTTTTCATTTTATTTAGCGCTTCGATGAATGATCTCCCTTCAATTTGGTAATAACAAGGAGTCAAATTCATACAGCATCCATGAATTCAAAATGACTCTGTTTACTTTCTTAATGCTTGTTATTTGTCTTGCTTTTGAAGAAATCATTGGTGCATGCATTTTGAAAGAAAATATATGTTTGTCTTTATAACTTTTCATCAATCTGTAACAATTTGCTCTATCTTTAAAATTAATTATGCATTATTATTATTATTATTGATATAATGGAAAATAGCATAATATATGACTGAACACCCTAGACACACTCTGCATACAAAAAAAAGGTTTTTACTTGTGGATGCACATTCAATAAGCTTGAATTTAATGTTAAACTGACTTTAACATTAAAAAAATTATGTAGAACCCCTTTTATCAATTAACTTGATGCGACACTTGTCACTCGAATGGTGACATGCGACTTTAAAAAAAAAAAAAAACATAAACAAGGCAATATAAAGCCAAAATATCTATTAATCATGAATAATCAGTCAACATGTTTTGTTTTTAACCAGAAACAATTAATTGTCAGTGATCAAACTAAGCATGCTCAATAGCTTGGTGCAAAGAAAACACATATTATTTATTTATGAGGATAGTTCACTTTGAAACTGAATATTTTATGAAAGTTTATCAGTGTCTTTTTTCTTCATCAGATCCAATTTTGAGAGTTTGAGTCAAACCGTTGTAGTCTGTGATTCCAACCCAGTCTCACGGCAATTTGTACTTATTTTATGAGGTAGCTAATTCGTACAAATTTGTACGACCTCACTCACTCGACCTCACTACAAATTCATACAATTTTTGCTAAATAGTACGTATTTTATCAGTTGCTAATTCGTATGAATTTTTACGAATGACCTTCACCTAACCCCGCCCCTAAACCTACCCGTCACTGGGGTTTAAACAAATCGTTCAAAAACGTACGAGTGAGCTCGTATGAATTAGTACAATTTTGTCACCTCGTACGAATACGTATAAATTGGTCATGAGACTGTGTTGGTCAGTCATATAATGGTCAGTGGCTCCAACATGATGGATAGTACCCAATAACATAGCCTAATCAATGTTTTTTACATTGTGATACACTCCAAAATGTGATGCTCTCCAACTTTTGATCATTTACATCAACAATTTTTTTGTTGTTTTTTTTTCTCTGCTTTACACATATTTGGTGTTGCCAGACTGGAATCTAAACCCAACTACAAGGGGTGCAAGTGGTAACAAAAACTCTTCTTCTACTATCAATTTTCCAATCAGGTAACTTTTATACCAACTACTTGCATGACAGAGTAGCGATTTTATGAGGAGCAAGATAAACTAATATGTATATAGATAGCTCGCTGCTTAATTACATATTTTAAGGTAACTCTTCAAATTACTCTTTAAATTTGAATACCGAAAATTGTTACCACACCAGCAACACGAGTGCATTCAATTCAGTTGCCATGCAAAGTAACACAAGCTTCCAATCCGTTGGCCAATCCTTCTTGTCTTCATTGTCTTTAAAGTATGTTTCTAGCCTAAGAATGCTAATGGTCACCAGCTTTTAAGGTCACACACACACACACCACTGGTCAGTGTAGGTCCACTTTAGCGGTTCATAAGGTCATGACATATAAAAAGTCTCATATTATCGCAAACTACATTTACAAAACAGCCTCTAAAGTGCTCGAAACCAAAGAACAATCTACCATATTGTGCCACGCTCCACATCTGTGCACCTGGTGGTTACCTGGGGACTGTCTGCTACTGTCTTTAAGCAAGACAAGGAGAGATTGGTACTCTCCCATTGGTTGGCCTTATGGCATTGCTGGGCTAAACAGCTGACAGGTGTTCTCCAGAACCCTTTTCCTCTTTGCTACCCAACTTACATAACTACCCCCATGCTGTAGGCATGCCTCCAATATATGCATCGTCGTTACTTCTGCCGTGAAGTTAATGTGAGAGCTTGTTTATTGCTCAATGGTTTTTACAGGATATGAGCAGGAATAAAAGCAGCAAGTCGTCTGTAGTCTCTGGTGATTGTGGCTCTATGTTAACAGGCTTAACTGAGGTTTCTTTATATCCGGGATGTTTGTTGGCAGTATTCACACTGACGTCAGACTACTTAACAGTTCACATTCAGTTTTTGGCACCAGAGGTGACAGAGGTGTTACTTGGTGGTCTGTCCCCTTTGAGGATTCACTTGTGATGTTTCAACAGGCATATTTCACTCCAGCAGTTTTCGTAGTTTAAAAGTAATACAAATTAACGTTGACATTGCTTGACTGATTTATGGGTGGTGTTTGATTTGCTGCTGATTGTTTAGCTATATTGTCACTCTGCTTGAAGTGACTATAAAAAAAGTAAAGAAAAGATAAAAACGCTAAAAGCGGGAATCGTGTTTGAATTTAGGTTGACTGAATCCCTTTACAAGCCAACGTTGCACAATCTTCTGCAGTGATACCGAATGACCCGAGGTCCACGTATCACACTCATGATCGCTGGTGTCTGCTCACACAGGTCAGAGGTCGTGACCCTCACAGGTAGCACTATGCACACACGACAAGACCCCATGCACTGCCTCGTTCTGTTGTGACGAGGGCTGGGTCCCTGACACTGTGGCGCCGAGCATCCCGCTAGCAACTGCGGTTTGATTTGTCGATTGGGGGGATGTCGAGGGGCAGAGATGAGGCCATTGCTCTAATGGGGGGTGAGACAATGGGCCATCACTAATCAGGGACCTCAAGGTTGCCATGAGGTTAATTGTAATGCAGGTGGCATTTGTATAAGGGGGTGAAAAAGAAAAAGAAAAAACAGTTGACTGCTTTACTGCTCTGGTGTCCATTGTGTTTTAACATCAGCCCCCCAGGCCAGGATTTGCCTTTCTCCCTCGTTCTCTCTCCTCTGTGTCCCCTTCACCTTTTAATCTCTTATTATCTAGCAATTCTCATTCGGGCCTCTGTGGGTTAAAGAAAACCTTTCACCAAATTTCAAAAAGGAAATGTAAATATTGAGCCTGTCCTGCCCTGCAGTGGCTGTTGTGATGCGCAGGAGATCCATTGATGGGCCCATTGCTCCTTCACACTGCATTTTACATTCGCTGGAAGTGTCTTTTTGTATCATTGTTATTTGTTTAAATTGACAGAAACAGCTGAATTTGTGTGTCATTGTGAGGCTCTGAAAGAGCATCTCCAAATAAGAAGCTCTGGGTGAATAGAAGATGGTATGGCTTCCTTTAGATGTTTACATTAGCTTTGTTAAGTCACATTGTTTGTCACAGCTCAATCTCCACTTAGTTTGTTATTTACATTAATCTCTATTGGTTTTAAGGACTTCACATGCATAAAATGTTCGAGGATTCAGAAATGCATTGCTGTTGAAATATATATGCACAAATGATTGATTGCATGCTGCAGATTTGTTTTTGAATTGTTGTTTTAAATGAAGTTTGAGCTTTAAATTTTCAGCTGCAAAACATCTTATGTAAAATTCATTCAAATGTGTAGTCTTTCATTTAACGACTTGGAATTATTTAAACATTAAGGGTTTTTTTTTCTTTCATGTTTTATTGATGTTTAAGTGAAACAATAGCATTTTTCATAGACTTTTATAAACATTTGAACTTGCACCATTTGTAATTTTTATCGTATTTATTGAATATGATGCATTTTAGGGGTAAATATGTTTTGTGATTTGATTCTTTTATTGAAGAAAAGCAGACCGTTTTAAGTAGAGGTCGACCGATATTGAATTTTACCGATACCGATAGCTGGGTTGGTCCGTACTTGCCGATAACCGATTAATTAA
>JAUCMS010000052.1:8239601-8256266 GCA_032357445.1 Enteromius radiatus | reverse complement strand
TTCCACTTCAATTTTGAGTGTGACTCCAAATCCAGACCTCCATGGGTTAATACATTTGATTTCCATTGATAATTTTTTGTGTGATTTTGTTGTCAGCACATTCAACTACGTAAAGAACAAAGTATAAGAATATTTCATTTTGAAAGAAATCTGTTTTTCACACACAGCTCATATAATGTCATACATATTAGAATATACTGAATATACTGAATGTATCAAACACATTTTTATGATAGTTATGGTGTTCTTTTTCTATTTCGGAGCTTGTCAGCCCTAATACCCATTTTTTTTTGTTGTATACCCACCCAATTCCTTTTCATTATGTGGAAAAGAGCTAACAGAAAATTCTTCAAAACACAATCTTTTGTGTTCCACTGTAAATAAAACAGGTTTAGAATGACATGAAGCTCAGTAAATGATGACAGAATATTCATTGTGGGCGAACTATCCTTTTGAATGCAATTGCTGTTTATTCAAACACTAGCAGGTGATTTGACTTTCATCGTCACTTTTGCTAATCAATCGGAGGATTTTCTTTTCCTTGTCACTGGCTATTTTATTAATATTCATGACATTCATTAGCATGAAGCCATCTCAATTGGGAGCTGCTGCACTGGGGCTCTAATGTAGTCACTTGATGCAAGTATTGTTTCTAGGGAAACCAGCTTAATGAGTTGCCGCCAGGAAGGGTGAGATTGTAAACTGATAACACCTTCTCTTGGTGCTCTCCATATTTACACATACACAGACGCACTCTCTTGAGATAGCGCCTACAGCTGTGAAGTAGAAGTTAGCTGTGTGAAATCCCTTTGCGCATGAACTTTTCACCCATTTGTGTGCTAACCAACCTTGCTAGTTGACTCGCGCTTGCAGTTGTATCAGAAAAAATGGCTGCTAATTGTGAACAAATCTTGTTATAATTGAAGGAGTTTCTGGTTCTGTGGAGCTTCTTAGTGGAGTTAGCTGAACCATATGCTGTCTCAAAGTTACAAACCGAGATCTCTTTGTTAATATTAAGTGGAACATATTAATGCAAAAGAGAAAATGCAGGGCTTGGTTCCGTGAATTCATTGTTGTTTGGATGTTGAAAAGTGCATTGCACTTGAAATTGGAGACAGATGAATGCAAACTTGCATTGATGAAGCAGACTATTATAGAACGTAATGCATATAGAAAATAGACAAGTTCATATCAGGGGTTTAAACGTAATTTTACGCAGCTATAAGAATGCTCTTTGCGTGCAAAGAAAACAAAAATAACAACTATTCAACAATTCATCTCCTTCTCATCCCTATGTTGTGGCTCGCCGCCATTGTGGAGACAGTATCACGACGCATTTGCTTGCTTACGTTTCATGTAAACGAAGTGAACTTTTTTAACATTAGTGTGTAATGTTGGTGTTTGAGCATAAACAATATCTGCCAAGTTGCAGCGCTGAAACTTAAATGCAAATGAAGATATCATCTTTTAAAATTCTGTCAATTTAATGCCTACAGAAACAACTGTTAACATCCGTTACTTCAAGAACCCAGAAACCCAACAAAGTCTCACGAGCAATTCGTACATATTCGTACGAGGTGCCAAATTTGTACGACCTCACTTGTCTAAAACCATGTGATGGGTAGGTTTAGGGGCGGGGTTACGTTTAGGTCATTCGTACAAATTCATACAAATTGGCATCTCGTAAAATACGTACGATTTAGAGTAAATCATATAAATTTGTACGAGTGAGGTCGTACAAATTCGTACAAATTAGCCACCTCATAAAATATGTATGAATTGCTGTGAGATCAGGTTGAGAAACCCCCATGAACACGCAACAAGTGGGAAGAGTTTGCACTATAAACCAGGATGTCCATTATTAAAAATGCAATAAAATAACATAAGACACACCAATTTTCAATATCAAGCTGCAAAAGCTGTTTTGTACAGCTAAAAATAAGAGACCAGAAGCTCTATTACAAATAGCACCTCTTATTTCAGGAAAAAGGTGGATATGAATCTCAATACTGTCTTCTAACGATTCACAAGTTTCAAAATCAATGTTCTAAAGCAGTGGTTCTCATCCTGTTCCTCGCGTCACCCTGCTCGTCATCTCTCTCAGCTTAGCTCAAATGAAGTGTTGCATTTATTAACTTATTTCCACGTAACTTAATATTCAATGGCACTCAGTATTCAATGACTTTGATTGGATCGGGGCACAGCAAACCTAAACCTTAATGCAAAAATTCCAACCATGGTAAAACTGTGTGCTCCCACGCCCTTCTTTTCTTTTTCCTTAACCACATTAAAACCATTTCATTAGGTATTTGGCATACATTATTTTTTACTCATAGCACTGCTATCTATGTTGAGCAATTCAAATTCACCAGTTAATGCTATTCATGACTAACCTGGACCACATTCCAAAACAGAAAATCACAATGTGCCACTAAAAATGGAGACTAATGGACTAAATTAGTAAATGGATGTAGCATATGACTATCTATTATTTTAACTATGATATGTTTTTCCTGAAAGGAAAAACATATCATAGATGGGATCGTTTCCTGAAAGGAAAAACATATCATAGTTAAAATAATAGATATATAATAGATAAATAATAGATAAATAATAGATTTTGTTGTCTAAATTAAATTATATCTGATGAAGGTCAAGTGACCGAAACATCATAGTTAATAAGCTATATTTTTATGTGCAAGCTTTAGTGTTTGGGGTACTTTTTATTTCTTGCACTAGATTGTCTAAATGATATTAAAAATAATGGAGGGAAAACACATAACAGATAAAAAGAAATGCATGTCCTTGCTTTCCAAAAATAGTGTTTGTCAAATCAAATGAATTTGCCATTAAAGCTGCATTCCTTCCTTCGACTCGATCAGAAAGCCACTTATAAGAGTTTCCGTCACCCTTTCATTATCCTCCCATTTCTGAGGGATGGGATCGTTCTCCTTTTCATTCTAGCTTATGCTAGCAGAAGCTCGGAAAATAAACCTATACCCCTACCCCTCGATTTCATTAAAGACCTGGTTTACCTAATTATTCATGCACTATAAATCAAGCAGAGTGATTCTATCTCAAGGTACTTAATTGAAAGTGACTCTTTTTTTTTTTTTTCTTTTTTCTACGGCCACATATTTGGACATGGTGGAGGAGCAGGCCTGGTGATAGATGGAGAACCCAGCGCAAACAGTTTGAGCGAGTCAGGTCTTGATTGATCAGTGCCCTCTGGGAGAAGAGAAGGCTGAATCTCGCTCCCAGAGCTTGGAGATTAAAGCCTTAACAAGTCCCCTGTCCTTCTCACTTTCCTCTCAACCTCCTCTAAAGTCTGACCTTCTTACGTGCATCTGTATGATCTTGTCTTGCCACTGGATCAGTGACTTGAAAATTGTCACAGTATCTTTCACGAGTGTCACCGTTCTCCATTGGACCCGTCGGTTTGATTTAAAATGCCTGCAATTTATTAACGGTCCCCACGGTGTGTTTCGTAATTCCTTTAGACATTTTTGTAAGGGTTTAGTTGTGGCCTTAGTGATGCCCCAGTGCGATACTGTAAACCAACATCAAAGGCCGCATTATTCCTCCACACTGATGCCTATAAAGAGCGTAGCGGCTTTTGCATGGATAAAGAAACAAACGTTGTGCAGCTGGAGTGATTCTTTTCACTTCTCGTTCTCATTTCTCCTCTTTTGTCTTGAATACTGTCGAGGCTTGACTCCTTAAGGCAAACAGCATGCAGGGATGTAGCGGCAGCGTGTGTGTGTTTGGAAGGGAGCAGATGTAAGGGTGGATGTGCATGGGCTGGGAACAGCCAGAATCAGTCTCTCCGCTCTGTTCCTCTACTGACCCCGCTATAAGACTGCCAAAAGAGTCACCGCAGGGGGTCCACAGAAAACAGACATGCATTTCATAAGGGGTTGTCAATGGAGAAAGTTATGGCAGGACATGAAAATATAGCATATTTATATTATTGCCTCAAAAATGTTCATTCATATGTTTATGTAAGCCTTTAGAGGCAAAGAAAAAAACACACTTATAAAGAACATGATTTTAGTGTAATGTAAAATGAAAATTATAGCAATATGAAATTAAATGTATAATGTTTTGAGAATAAGTGGAGTCCACTTTAACCTTCACAATCTTTATATTGTTGTTTTTAATATTTAATGCATCTTAATAATGAAAGGGTTTTTTTGTTTGTTTTTTTGCAGGTGATGGAATTTTTACATTACATTAATTTATTCATACGATTCTGCAACTTTAATCTCATAATGCTGACTTTACTCTCAAAATATTGACATTAAACTTATATAGCTACAACTTTATTCTCAAAATAGTACAACTTTAATCTTGTTTTGCTATTACTTTATGCTTGTAATTTTGACATTATTCTTAAATTATTATGATTTTAATACCTTGCGATCTTAGATTTGTTTTATGTGGCATATAATGCCATCGTAGTATGGTGGCTTCCAAAAAAACATAAAATAAATAAATAAATAAAGTTTGAGATTTGTTCAAGATTGTTCAAGTTTTGAGAGTTATACAATATGATATTCCAATTATTTGTTTAATAGTTAAGAGACAAATAATCCTGGGGAAAGCCCCTCTCCCACAAGATATAAAAATAGCTCTGTTCATGCCCCTCTGTGTCAAAGTTAGGGCACTCAGTGGGGTGCGGACTTCAAAGCAAGAAGGGAATTCTCCAAAAAAAAACGATGGCAATTTCAAATCAACACACCCTCTGAGTCATCCAGACTCAGACTGTGATTCCAAAATATTTCCTCTCCCAATTTTCCCCATTATGTGCCATGCACTTACGATGTCATTCCTGTAAAAAAAAAAAAAAAACATATACGTATATATCAAATAAAAACAAAAACAATGTCAAAAATATAGAATGCATTTAATTTAATTGAATTGATTAATTTTAAATGATCCAACTTTCCGAAAATAAATGTGAACATTTGAAATGACAGATTTAGCGCTGTATTGTCATAAATGCTTGGCGGCCCCAGACAGCAGCTCTATGCCAGATAAGAGAGAGTGGGAGGCAAGAGAGGCTGAGAGAGAGCCAGCAGAGGACCTGCCTATTTTGCTTAACAGTTGGTGGGAAATGAAAATGACCTGGTGGGGTTAAAGGCCAAAAAACATGTCAAGAATTTCCCAGGATACATTTCAAGGGCGACCAGGACAGTGAAAAGGAGGCTCGCTTTCATTTGCGCTTCACAATCAGATGCATGTATTTCAGCGTCCCTTAAATGAAAAAGGAGAAAAGGCTTGTGAAATAGATTATGCTCCATCAATAGAGACAGAAGGAGACATGGGTTATTGTGTTTTGGCTGATGGGTTTGGGCTGCATTGCACTGTGGGTAAGCAGGCTCTCTCTGGCCTCAGCAGGAAGCTGGCTGCTCTGGCCCGTCCTCAGGTGCTGTCACTCTCCCCTCCACCATATTAATTATGGGATAAAGACTCTAATCCTTTGCCTTTGAAGCACCAGGCTGGTTTTGAAGCTGAACTTTGGAGCACACAAAAAAATTAATGCTATATGACTGTGTAAATTGGGGGGGAAAAACACACTAACTTCCTTTCTATTTCATTTTCTCCTCTTGGGTCTTACTTTAACAATTCCCTCACCCTTCATCTGTATTGAGACTCGTGTTAACTTAATTCATTTAGTATTTGGTGGTTGCAGAATTCTTTCTTTTATGGTGTTTGTGACATTTTGGCCAGCTGGTCTGAGCGTTCGCTCAGCCTTTCTTCAGGAAACACTACAAATTACAATCTGCTTCCAAATATAGAAGTATAAAATAAAATAAAATGTACTTATAGACTTGCACTAAAGGCGCTTGGGGCAAGTGAACAACCACCTAGCAACCAACAACCACATAGCAACTTATTTTGCCCACAACATCCTAACACTGCTTTCTGGAAAATACAATATAAAGCTTTTCGAGTCAATTCCCTATCCCTAAAAAACAAACGATTTCCCACTTATTCAGCCTCTTATGAATACACATGATCCCTCTTCAACTAGCAAAATGGATTTTCCCTATATTGCATGTTGTTTTATAGTTTGTAAAGATCCCTAGTTGTGGACCCACTGAACCTACATATAAATTGATCCCAGGATTAGTGCCCCCTGTTGTATGCTTTTAGCTCCAGGTACTATTAGCTTGCAGCTCTGGCATATAGCCCTAAATAAACCTCTAATTGTCCCACACTGGTGTGTATTATATTAAAACTACAGCATTAATGATGCTTTAAAATTTTTCATATAGCGTAATGTTATTGGAAAGACAGAAATCCCTCTGAGGGGATATTTAAGCAGTTCGTGGGCATTCAGGTTGTGTCATCATCATGACATCTCACACACAACACTGTCTTAGCAGTTTCAAGATGTATACAAATATATCCATAATGCTATCTTGTTGGCAGTTGATGTATATATATATATATATATATTAGTGCTGTCAAAAGATTATTGTGATTAATCGCATCAAAAATAAGTTTTTGCTTACATAATATATGTGTTTGTACTGTATTATGTATATACAATATACACACATAATGAAAATATTTTATATTTATTTTCATCATATAGGAATATTTAACATGTAAATGCAACATATTTTACTTTATATATATATATATATATATATATATATATATATACCTCTGTATGTATTTATAATAAATATACAAAGAAAATACAAACATATTATTTAGCTAAACAATTATTTTACAAAACTAAGCCATTTCAGCCAAAAGGCATCTCTAAAACTTTTACCAGGGCTCCCCCTAAATCGCAAGGCCTTGCCAGTTTTCCCTGGAAGACATGGAAACATCTTAAGACCACATCAAAAGGGATTCCCGCTGAAGTGCTGGACAACATTGTCAGCGGCCAGGCGAGCCTGAGCTGCGTTCTGTGATGTGAATCAGTGGTAGGCTGCGGTGTGAAGGCCGAGGTAAAGAGAGCAGGTTCTGGTCGTACGCCTCCACAGCTCCACGTGAAGCCATGGAGAGAGAGTGAAACCTACAGACTGGCTGCTGTTTTTATGGTTGTTGTTTCAGGTGGAGATCCTGGCTAAAGCAGCTGTGGTTTGAATGCTGCCCTCTTGTGCTGGATTCTACACTGCCTGTATTATGGGCTGTGAAAACAAATTTACAACATGTAGGAATTTCTCCATTTCATGATGCTCTCCATTTTATCCAGCACACAGGCTTAACATAGAAGAAGTAATACAATTCTGTTGTTTACTGTAGCTCAAGGTTGCATTCAACAACATAAAACTAGCAATAAATGTAACATATTTACATTTTTGGGGGATGGGTGATGGCTGGCCGGTTGCTAGGGCATTGCTAGGTTGTTCATGCGTGTTCATGGTTCTCACCCTCTCAGAAATAAAGGTACAAAAGCTGTCACTGGGGTGGTACCTTTTCAAAAGATACATGTTTGTACCGAAAGGATTCATTTTGGTACCTTTAAAAGTACTTAAAGTGTACATATTTGAACCTAATAGGTACAAAGGTGTACCTTTTGATAAGGTACCGCCCCAGTGACAGCTTGAGAGGGTGTGATAAGCACAGTGTTTTATTTTGACATTGTTGCTGGACATTAAAGTGGATTTAAACTTGTTTTTATTTGTGATATTCTTAGTCCACATTACATTCACACTGGTGCTCACAACCAATCACAGTAAATAATAATAATAATAGTATTGCAAAATACAGTTGTATAGTAAAATAAATGTATATTTTGTTAATTATTAGTTTACTCTCAAAGTAATACTACTAATTTTTGTATAAATTCTTTATTTTCAAATGTTCAAAACTCCAGCTTTTAATATTTTGAATCATTTTATTTTGGTGGACTACTGGTGTCATTTCTTTTGGCCATATGTGCTCTGAAACATTTAGCATCAGACTATTGGATTAAATCTTGTAAATCTAATTAAGTGCCTTAAACAAGAAAAAATAAAGATTCAGTGTATTTATTTATTTGTTTGTTTTTTGTTTTCCGTAAAAAAATGAAAGACCATGGCTTTTTGTATTCCAGAGAAGTTTTGGAATTACATGCAATTTCTATTTTTAGGTGAGCTCTCTCTTTTACAAGGTCTTTCATTTTCTTCAAATGTGTGATTTCAATTTCACTGTTGTCTGCATCACAATAATATGTTTGGCAACAAAATAATCAATGTAGCCGCATTAACCGCCAAAGATTCTTTTGACTTTTAAAGAAAAGAAGAGGTCATATGTGGAGAAAGAGAAAGGAGGAAAAAATGACCTGCCGCTTTCATGAGGCCAAGAAGAAAAAAAAAAAAAAAAACAGGTGGAAGAGAGGAAATAATTGTTTGATCTGTCCTTTGCCTGTTGCTGCCCTAATCACTCAAGACTGATTCAGAAAATGCAGGCTTGAATGTCAGAGGGCCACCTGCGGAGAGCTAGTCCGTTTCCCCTGCTCTGCGCGCCCATAGCCTTGTAATCACCACTCTTTCTCTCTGCACCGACTTGGCACTCTACAGCCGCCTTGATTGAGCACCTCAATCTAACAAGGTATCCACCAGTCCTGCCAGACGCTTGCGGACGATTGAAGATGCCCCTGATGATCTCAGAGCAGTGCTTTTCCGCAGTAAACTCCACTACCATAAAGTCCAAAAACACGGAAGCTGTTTGAATGTAAAAATGAAGGAAAGCTATGAACTATAAAGACAGAACTGACGCTTGCACTTACAGGGGTCATGCAAAATTAAACATATTCTAAAGAAAATCTTGGCCACTCTATTCAATGATCTGAATGTAATCATAATAATATTAGTAATTCCAAATATTTAGACCTCAGTCTCATGAAGATACACAGAAGCTTTCTTTGGCATGCATGCCATATACATGCCATATATGTAGTTTTTGTTTGCATATGATATGGATGTTGCTATGTGTATGATACGCATTTACCCCATATGCCTAATCCTATCCATTGTGTATCATATGCATGCCAAAGTCTATTTCCGTGTATAAATGGTATGCCAAACAGAAACAGAAAATCTTGACATCACAACACACTTTCATGAGATTTTATCAATTCTGGGATTTACAGTATTTTATGTCAAATTATTGTATTATTACTTTTTTTAAATGATCAAATAAGATACATGTTTAAAAGCAGTAAAACTGCTTCTACATGTAATCATAGGTGTAAGAAAATACTTTTCTAAAACAGCAGGGTTCTGGGTGTTCTTGGCAGTATTGATTATTCATAATCATCATCCAGTGTCCATTTTCAGCCAAAAATAAGAACCCGAAAATAAATGTAATCACAGTTGAAAAACTGCAGAATGCCTCAATCATCATTTTCTGTGGGTAAGTGGGAAAAGTATGTTCCACAATATCTTGTAGAGGAAGGAGTTTGCTGAAAAGTTGAAAGTCCCTTGTGATTTCTGTGCCTGTTCCCACTGCCCTCGTGTCACTGCTCTGAAGGTCCCACGGGGAATGTCCCTTTAGATGTCTCGTCAAGACCTCTCACCCCACAACAGGGCTAATTGTTTTCAGGCATGCGTGTTTGAGTGACAAGGGTCTTGCAGCTTGCAGCTTGTAGACTGCAGAGTCGCTGGTCTGTAGCATGTACAATTCTAAGGGTCACTGTAGGAAACAGGTGCTTTTTCGAGTCTGACAAAATGATTTGGGTCAAAAATAAATATTAATAAAAATAAAAACTTATCAAAGCACTACAGTGAGTGCAGTTTTAGTAAGACTTATTAGGCAAATGACGTATTTTAGGTTTGTCTTGAGTTTTATTTTTTGTACACAAAGCAGTGAAACTACTATGCTCTTAGAGATTTAATGCCAGCATATTAGACTTTTTGACTATTATTTGTGCACTAAAACATAAAGTACAATAGTTTATCATCTGGCCTTAAAAGAAACACAATGCCATTATGAGAAAGGTTTTTGATGTATCAAAAATTAACTGCTTTAAAGTGAAACTTAAACATAATGTTGGGACACAAATTCAAATAATACAGTCAACTAAAGAAGAACATAAAAACACAAATTAATTACTTTTGCATGTGTACAAGAGGGAAAGCTGATTTTTAAAATGGCCATGAATGAACGCTTCAAAAGATTTCAAATATTATCTATTATTATTAAATTCTTAGCTCCTCAAAAACGCTGGCTATATACTATAATGGAAACAGCTTACTCTTGAGGCATGCCACTAAAATTTATGATCAATTATGGCTTTTCTAAAGCTGGATTTAACATGTCATATATGTCACGCTTCTCTGGGAAATAATAGCTTTGAATGGATTTCAGAAAGTTGAAATTTATCCTCCTATTGCCCTTGGTTCCTTAAAGCTTACATCCGTTCCCTGCTTAATATAATACTGTTGATTTAACAATGATGTATTTGAACCTTCGGGCACTTTTTCCTCCTTTTGGAGATTAATAGACGGTTTTGTAGGGTGCACAGGGTGCTGCATTATTCTGGTGGGCTTGACTGAGTGATAGACCTACGATATGGTGGCGAGTCCATCAACAGCAGTTATATTCAATTTCTGAGGGGAGCATTTGTCACATGGGACAGGTAGCATTAACACAACGAAATAGTCTTAAGTCACTGTTAAGTCACCGTGCAGTCGCGCGGGCTGTATAACTGCACATTTGACTGTGCCTCTTCCGTAGTGGCCGCTATACCTTTACCTCAGCACATAATATGACGGGGCATTGATTAATTGTACATTTAAGTGGATGCACAGCCCTCCTCTCTATAATAAATTATAGTCATTAATCAATAAAGCACGGTGTAATACTGGGACTTGGGGGACATGCTGCTTTCTAATGGAAGGCTGAAACACAAGGCTGGTCCTGTGCCGGCATTGACCACTCAAGACAAGGCACTCTACGCCTGCCTCCTTCCAATTAAACCAGATAATTAATGAACATCCTTAACTTCGATAATGGGATTTGCCATTCAAACTATTTCATCCATAAATTTTTGATGGTCAACAATTTGGGTGCCTTTTGTATGCGCTTTCAGTAAAATGAAATCTCCAGAGTTTATGTTTGAATACGTAAGGTAATGTATGATAAATGAAACACACAGATGTACAGAACACCAGCAATGATACAGTGTAAATGTTTAGCCTCTCTCAGTGGTAAGCTACACATAGCAAGGACCTATGGGAGACGAGTGCACACATTTTTTTTAAGTTCTTAATAGTTAAAAAATAATACCTAGCAGCACCAAAGCTAATATCTTTTCCTAATCTAACGAGAACAGATCAAACTCATAACATGCATCATACCTGCTGAAGAAACATTATATTAGTTATGAGTAGAATCTCAGACTAAACAAAATAAATAAATCTATATTATTATATTAAAGTACAGTTACCATAATGCATGCCTAATTTGTGGTAATAGAATACTTAGAACAGTAAATGGTTAGTTTACTTGGCTTACTTCATTCAACATAACTTAATTTAGTTTTTGAAGATTTACAAAAGTCTATTATAGGGCAGTTTCCCGAACAGGGTTTAAGACTAGTCCTAGATTAAAATAAATGTTAAGAGCTGTCTAAACTGGAAAAGGCTTGCACTGAGATATCTTAAAATACATTATTGTCATTGTTTGGTCTTAAAATGCTCAAAGATTTGTAAGACATGTTTCTAAAAAATTCTTAAATGTCCTAAATTAGCAAAGGTCTAGTCCTGGCTTAATCTAATCCCTATCCGGGAAACCGGCCCTGCGGGTTTAGAACAACATGAGGGTGAATAAATGAGTGAGTTTTAATTTTTTGGTGATCTATTCTTTTCATATTAAATAAAAAAACAAAACGTTTTTTTATTAGGTCAGACAGACATACAAAAAAAATAAAAGATGAAGCAATTACTGCATTTTGAAAACAAATCATTTTAGAGTCTCTGGCAAACCAACATTTAAAATAATCTAAAGCAGAACGCAGGGATAATATCAAAATTGTTTCTATGTAATATTGAGCACGTTGAAATGATCAAGAAAAAAAAAAAAATCAGCTCATTTTATAAACCCAAACCCACAAAAAACACAGTTTTCCAAAGAATTTTTGGAGAACATCTGAGACAACGTTAATACTTAAATAAAGCAACTGGCAGCTCCATTATAATCCAGAGCTATAAAAAGAGAACCTCTAAGCAATAGAATAGAATTTTCCTCTGGGCTTCCATGAAATAAAATGGCATTTACACTTATCAAAGCAAACTAAATAGCCAGGCTTTTCATCAACATAAGTTCAGTCATGGGAATATAAATGATCCAGGCGACTTGATTCTGCCTAATGGAGCTGGATGAAAGGTATATTAACTATGCTGAAGCCAGGAAGAGGGGGGGTATATAGATAAATAGATAATAATGCTGAGGGAAAACAATTAAGTACTCCAGTAGTGGATAAATGACTTGTAATGTTTGCCTGGCTACCTGAAAAGCACTTTCTTCATCTAATGCCGTCTGAAGCTGTCACGGTGTCGTAGCTTTAGCCCATTTGATTAATGATGAGCTGTGGGCACAGCTAGCAGCTAAAGTCTCAATTATGAAAAAGCCAGTAACTAGTGCAATGTTGCTGATGCCTTTATTCCACTGACAGCAGTGAAAAATCACAATATTTCTAATCACAGTAAAATCATTCATCATTCATTTATTGGCATTTCCGAACATGCCCTTTGTGTCTACCTTTTCCTTCTTCCTGACTTTCACACCACCCTGAAACCAAATCCTGCAGAGATTGATGCTTCAATCCCTCGGTTCTCCTCTTACTCCTTCCAAACTCTATTAAAGTTCAGCTTTAATTATTAATCTGAAGGTCATGACCCTGTCCAGCCTCATTTTTGCAGTTTAAGACGGTAAAAGAAAATGATTAAAAGTATGTGACAGTTTTTAGATCAAGGTTATTGTTCAGGATGCTGACTGGTCAGTACAACAATCCAGTTGTGGTGTTAAATACCTACCTATTCAAATACCTACTGTAAAGCAGCAATTGAACATTTTTGTGCATTGTGATATGTCTGATTGTAACAGATTATCAATAAAGTTAACCTAATTTTATGATTTAATTATAAGCTTTTAATACACTTAGAAATCCCAGTTTGGGGAACAGTGGTATAGACCTCAGGCTAACCACATTGAAAATGCTTTTTTTTTTTTTTTTCACATGTGAATCTTTGTTTGGCCTTTCAGTATAATCTTAGTAAGCATTTATGATATTTTACTCTTACACCACAATGTGATTTAAACATTTTCAGATGTTTCATTTGTAAAGACTATGTCTAGACATGCCCAGTGCGTTCCTCCAAGTGTGTAGTCAGGAATTTTCAAGGTATGAAAGTTAAATTCAACAGAAAAAAAGGACAGCTGCAGTCGTGGGCGAATACACAAGATTGTGTTGCTAATCTACTAAAAAGACCTATTTTTTATTTATTTATTTGTTTTAATTATTTTTTAAGGCTCTCTGTTGCATACAAAATATAAATAACAAAGAGGAATACCTACTACACCAGACTGGATTCGTTAACAAAGATTTTGTGCGCCATTTTAAAGATTGCAACTATACGTGCTATGTGTGGCTAACAGCTAGCACTGAGCCATGTTTACTCTTTAATACAAGTAAAGGGAAATGGAATGACGCATGGATTTTATTCACAAGTGACAGGTACGTGTTCTATTATTTCACGAGTATCACGCGCGTTGATAAATAATAACGTTACTGTTTTGCGGAGTGTGGATGTCCAGCAATACTACTGTTTTGCTGCTGTGTGCGTGTTAGTCATTTTAGAGTGACGCGAATGTGCATAGTGACCTATGTGTTAGCGGATTACTTTTACTGATCCATGTAGGGAAATCATGACAACCGCATTTTCGATAGTTTTAAACAACTACATTTTCGTATGTGTGTGTGTGTGTGTTTTGAGCCAGTTTGTCTATTTCGACCGACGCTGCTTTTGAAAGTTGGTGATCTGCGCGCGAATGAAGTTTGATGAACTCGCGCCTTGATTGAATTTTTGTCACCCGCGAGAAAATCTTCCAGTTGGATGATATTGCCATCTTTGATATTCACTACCTCCTTACTGCTGATATGCATTGATTACATTTATATTATAATCATGCCTACCACAATGACAGAACAATAACAGAACAGAACAGTGGATTAATCGTACATACAGGAGTTTATATGAGAGAGAGAGACCAAATCAGACATTTAATTTTGACAAATAGAATCTCAGTTAAAAGTAAACAAACAAATAAATAAATAAATCATAATCAAAGTCAAGTCAAAGTCAGCTTTATTGTCAATTCTGCCACAAGTACAGGACATACAGAGAATTGAAATTGCATTACTCTCAGACCCTAAGTGGATAACTGATACACATTAAATACAAAAACAGTAAAAATTTTAATAAATAAAGTTATAGATATAATATAAAAAGCAATACAATATACAAGTAAGGGCCCATGGCAGAGAGTGCAAACCAGACAAGAGTATGTAGGCAAATGGAGCTTGCAAGTATATTAAAGTGATAAAGAGCAGGCTTGTAATACACAAGAGTCTTATGAGAGGTGAATTAATAATAATAATGTTGTAGTTAACAATGATATGTTTGACCACAAATTTGCGTAATGTTTGCTGAAAAATAAATAGATAAAATAAATAAATAAATTCTCAGTCTCTGTAATTTGGCAAATGGTTGAACTAGCCATATTCGTTCATTACATTCTGAGTGGATTAAAATAAGTTTGTACAAGAAGATGAGTGAGTTTAATACGCACTGGAGGCTAAAGGAAAGATTCTATTACCGTATGTAGAAATTACCTCATAAAGAAACTAATATGGCAATTTAGGGAGCAATTTTTAATAAGACTTTTATGATGCACGGTTGTAGTTATGCTAATGAAGTTGTCATTTTACTTACGTTCTACCCTCAATACTGGCCTCATATTTCAATTTCAGTAGATTAGTGCTAGCTAACTGTTACTAATGAATTTCATTAATGCAGTGAATACAAAGACATGATATTCATACCAGGATTGCTTCTCTCTCGTCTTTTGTGTGCCATATGTGCAGATAGAGTAATGTTTATGGGATTATAAAGTGCACTGTGGTACATTGTTATTGGAGTTGCTCTCTTGGAGACAGGACCTTTTTAAATCCAAGAAACAGCAGGTTGCACTGCGGTTCTTATTTTATTGCAAAGTATCAGAAATAGTTCCTCTGCTATCTTTGACTGCGATGTTGGATGCGTTCACAAAAACCTAGAACTACTGGCACAAGTGAATAATGTTTATTTTCTAACAATACTATTTCCTGAAACAGAAACATTGGTCATCTTCCAGATGAATATTCCCACAAGATCTCAAGAACAAGAATCTGGCTTATTCCGTGGACATTTTTAATAGCAAGTTCCCCGTGAATTATTAAATGTGCTGGACTGTAGCAATGATATCTCTGTGGTCCCTTGCCTTATGTTTTTTGAGAATATTCAACATCAGAACCAACCATCCTCTCTGAATGTGTAACTGCAGAGGGTAATCTTAAATTACTAATTGCAGCATCTTAACAAGGCCTAATCCTGCTTTATTTACCTCTCGCAAGGCATCACGATTACCACTTTGATTGTTTGGTCTGGTTCAAGACTGAGGAAATACATTGTTACAGCAGTCCGGTCAGCCAGAGCGAATCAATGCTCATTGCCGATAGCAGGTGAACTAATTTGCTGTTGAATGTGCTCAGTCATTTCAGGGTGAACACTCAATTTGGCCTGATGAGTTGAACCCTTTAATCTCCGGCAGTCCCTCAAGTACAGAGCTGCTAAATGCTCTAATAAGGGCAGACAGATGTTGTGGGATCTGCTTTGATTCTTTTAATTGCTTTTTCTCTTATTTTCCGCTTTTGCTCTCAAATCCCTTTGTGGTTTTCTGTATAAAAATGTTCATACACTTAATATTTGGTTTATGTTTTCATTTACAGCACTCCATTGTTGGCAGACTCTCTGAATATAATTAGGGAATACAATACACCTTGCTCCAGGTGAGCACAACCCCTGGGGAAGAAAAAAAAATATAACACTGTTTTTCTTTAAAGAGAACATTTATGCATCATTCTCTCTTTAAAAACACTATTTGCCTTCTTTGTTCTTTATTGTGGCACAGCTGAAAAAGGAATCCGTGCTTCAGAAAACGAGTTTAAAATCACAGGCTTATACAACATAAGATGTATTATAACGTCACAAGGGAACTGACAGTAAGCCATCTCTCAGACTGTCAAAATGAAGTCACCAATTTAATGAGATATTGAGCTCTTCCCTAAAATATAATTAAAAATTGTGACACGCAGAGTAAAAATAATGCACAGTGTCCCTATAATGTTCCTATAATAGAACAATGACTGAGAATGAATATGCCATAACATTTAACAGCAATTTTTACCTTGACTTTACATATATTTCTTGGTAATGTAAAATGTATCACAAATACAGCAGATCAGCAAAAGTTAGGTTACTAAAGCTGACAAATTTATGTAAGCATTTTTTTCCATATGTAAATATTAGTGTAACGCGCTGGTCTGTCTGTGGTGTGTGTGGCGTCGCGCCTCACAACGGGGCAGAGAGAGAAGACGGCAGACACGAAAGACTCGAT